>CATIWR010109713.1:0-27423 GCA_949677035.1 Omphalea diandra
CTTAGACTAAAACCAATTACAAGTGTTTTCAAGGCTCACACCAAAACCTCTTACAATGGTGTTTATTGCTCACACCAAACAATCACTAAAGCATAAATAAGAATTGAAAGAATGAGTAGCAAATTAGCAAGAGTATGGTTACAAATTAATGAATTCTCTTGTATTTACATCCGTTTGGTGGAGTATTTATAGGTCATATCCACTAAAGAGATGTTAGACTAAAACTATCAATAAATCTCTAAGATGTGTTAGGCAGATTCAATATTAAATGTTTGTCATGCTGAAGTCGTGCTCGCTACTACCTTTTCGTGGTTGAGAATTTCTAATTTCCATAGAGGAGCCAAAAATTTTGGCGAAAAACACCGTTTGTGTCTAACGGCTAGTCCACATGTCAACTTTTCATTCGTCATCGAGGAAAATATAGTCGTTGTGTTCTAACCACTCTCAAAAGTTCCGATCGTGAGATATCAATGCCTTATGCACGATTGAGACTGCAAATTGCTTTGTTTGAAGAGAAAACTTCAACTGCTTGAGTTGCGATCGATTACAAACTTTTGCCCTCACAAATTTTGATCTTTAACGGACACTTAGGATACTTGGCAAGCTAAGGTTGTGGCTTTAGTTCCTTCCTTTGTCACTATGAAAGTCGCGATCACGACTTAGGTGTGACACACACTGCTAATTCTTCTGTGACTAAGGCTTTGCCAATTTTGGGTGTGTCGCGGTAACGAAGTTGTCCTTGAATTCCTCTATCCTAGCTTCATCCTTTCTTATGACTAATTCGCGGACGTGATTTATAATACACTCACTGTAAATTAGAGTGAACTTTACAAGGTTGGAGATTTGAATTCCATCTAACTTTCAATGACAAAATCTAACTTATAATCTGTAAAATATCACTTCATGAAAGCATTAGAATTGATCAATCTCTATTATTAAGATCAAAAGAGATTTATAACTTAGGTTAAATCAACCTAGTCTAATAAGAGCTATCATCCCAAGTGGATTTGAAGCTTTACTTCTTCTCTTTGCCCCTCTTTCTTCTTCTTCTTTAGCTTGGGGCAATCATACTTGATGTGACCTTACTTGCACCCTCATAGCAAGTCACTTCATTTTTCTTTTCATTGAGGTTAAGTGATGCCTTCTTAAAGTTCCTTCTATCCTTCTTTCCCCTTATTAGCTCCTTAGTCCCTCTAAAAAGCATGGCCAACTCTTCCTCTTTCTTGTCACTATTATCACCATTACTTGAGACAACTTCCACCTCTTTGTCTTTGGTTGAGGATTTAAGGGCTAGGGTCTTCTTTTTTGTTTTACCATTTTTCTCCCCCTACCCTCTCATCTTTTTCATTTCCTCATCCTTCTTCAATGCCAGCTCATTAGTGAGAAGCTTTCTTATGAGAACAACTATTGGCACCTTTCTTCTTCAATGTATAGTTTGACTCTTGAATACTACACACTCTAGTACCAAACTTTTCAAAAGATAAATATTTGAGTATTTTAGTGTTTATGTCATGATTGGTGAGAATTCTACCTAAATTCTTTATGTTTGTGACGATGGATAAGAGTTTATTTGACATGTCGGTGATGTTTTCATTGTCTTTCATTATGAATAGCTCTCATTCTATCACATACATTTCTAGCCTGCTAGACTTCACAAATGTTGTGCCTTCATGATAATTCTCCAATGCCTTCCAAATTTCATGGGTAGTGAGGCAATGTTATACTCTTCCAATCTCATCTCTTGATAAGAAGCTAAGAAGAATTGTCAATTTCCCTTTTGTTTTTTCCATTTGATCTTTTATGTGCTTCCACCCATTTCTCTTTAGGGATCAATTCTTCACTTCCATCTACCACCTTGGTAGGAGGCTTCCATTCTTTTGCTACTATGTCTCATAGATCCACCACATCGATGTTTAAATGTGTCTTCATTCTATACTACCATTGAGTATAGTTGGATCCATTGAAGTAGGGCTTGAGATGGGTGTGAATTCCTTATTGTGCCATTAGTCTTTTCTCACACACTTAAGGTTTTGATTGAGAACTTGGATCTGATAGCACTTGTTGGCCTTTGAGTACCAAGAAGGGGGATTGAATTTATGGGAAATGTAAAATTTAGAGGGAAGGATTTGATGAGATGAAAATAGAAGATATAAGAGAAGAGTTAAAGACATAAGATAGCAGTTCGGGTGTTAACGAACTCTATATCCACTCCCCAATTCTTCTAACTAGGTATTCTACTATCATTAAATGGGGTTTTCAAGTTCACACCAAACTTTTACACTATGTGTTTTATAGCTCACACATAACCTTATAATCTGTGTTTTAAGGCTCACACACAACCTCTCAAGTGTTTTTCTAAAGGCTCACACTTAACCTATACAAGAGTTTTACAACTAGGTTAACTCTCAAACCCAAAAACACTGATGTTTAATGCTCACACCCAACAATAACAACTCACATATAAGAATTAAAGGTTGAAAAATAAAATTGTAAGAGTTCGGCTATATTCAATGCTATTCTCTTGCATTCAAGTCCATTTAGTGGAGTATTTACAGGCAACAACAGCTAAAGAGACGTTACAAAAAAAAAACTATGTCTAAATCTTTAAGTTGTGCTAGGCGAATCTTGCATTAAATGTCTGTCAAACAAATTTCATGATTGTGACTAGTTATTTGTGGTCGTGATTTCTCTTCTTGCACTAAAATTGATGAAATCACAATAGAAAATCTCATTTATATCTAATGGCTAGTCCATGTGGCACACCACCATTAGTCTTCCAAGAAAAATAGTTGTTATATTCTTCGAGCTAAACAAAAGTTGCAATCGCGATTTATTTTCTTTTAGGACGCGATGGTCACCTGAATCCTTTTGTTTGACAAAGAGATGTTGCTCCATCAAGTCGTGATCTCGACCAATATTTTACCCTTGTGAATTTTGATATACCAATAACTCTTTGGGACACTTAGTATTCTCTAGTTGAGGAGTTTATCCTCTCTAGTCAAATGCAAAAGTCACAATTGCGAAGGAGGATGTGACTTTCACCGTGAAATTCTTTTGTTTCAACTTCATCAATTTCTTGGCTAAATCGCAGTTGTGATTTCCTCTGCAAAACTGTCTACTCCAACTTCATCCATTCTTATTGCAAGATAGCGATCACGAATTTAAATTTTGCCACCACGAATTAGAATGACTTTCACAATACTTGAGACTTAGACTCTCATTCAACTTCTAATTCAAACCTATCTAAAAATCTATAAAATCAATACTTAAAATTGATGTTAAAACATATCAATCTACATTATCAAGATCAAAAGAGAGTTTTGACTTACGTTTGACCAACCTAGTCCAACAAGTTATACTAACAACTAACCGCTTTTTATTCAGCCAAGCATATAATTACGGTTACTTCCATATCCTATTAAGCCAACATGGCCTTAATTTACATTACTTGATTGAAATTGATTAGATTCATGAATAAACAGTAAACATATGGATATGATTGAGAACTTGAATTGAGTTTAAAATGATACTTTCTTTCATAATGAATTTGAAAGGCATAATTTATTAGTCATCAATCTGAATTTGGAGAGAATGCAATCCAGTCAACTTGAATAACAAACTAAAGAGCGGAATGGTTACTTAAAGCAAGGTAACAAACTCGGATAGCAAAAATAACGGTATTGAACAACTTTATTCTAAAATGTTATACACAATTGTAGGCGAATTATGGTTATGCATTGAAAAAATAAGTAATAGATTTCATTCTCATCTCTGAAAGTATCATATGCTTCTGTGGAAGTAAAAATAATCATAACTTATTTTTTTAAGCAGATCTAATATTAAATTACAATTGATGTCAAAAACCGGTCGTTGTTGAGAACAAGTTGTTTTCTATTTCTCTTTATTCTTTCTATTTGCAGGTATTGGAAGTTCTTAAAAATTGTTATCAATAAGCTGTTTGAGTTCATGCATGAAACTCATCTTGGAGTTCAGGTTTTTCTATGGCCTTTGTGCTCTTTCCCATTCTGGTCTCAGTATGCTGCATGCTTAATAAATTTTTTTTATTATATAGTTTTTTTTTTTTTTTTCCCGTCTCACTTTTTTTCTATACTATATTTCTGTTTCCATTATTGGATGAGATTCTATCAATTATATGGATGAAATTATTATTATTTATCAAACATTCTTGATAATTGTTTAGAAATGCAAACAAAAATTTGTTATCTTACAAGTAACATTTGTTTCTTAAATTTTGTGCCTTTCTGATTTCATGCTCTAGGAAAAAATCACATGATAAATAATTTAATTTTTAGTTTCTAATTGTAGGTGTAGCTCAATGTTTCTTTATTTTCCATTCCAACGGTATTGACTATTTTGGCCATTTACTACTTGAATCGACCTCCTTAGACCTTAAAACTGCTTCTATATATTTTATTTTTTGAAGTTAACTATTTTGAATAAAGTTATTGCATTCATTGCTGTTATTTTTAAGGAATTTTTTGTTTGCAATGTGCATATTTAAGTCTATATGTTTTCAATATGCTTTACAGGAGGATGAAAAACCAAAGGAGAAGGAAAAAGAGAAGATAGGAAACATAGATTCAAAATAATATTTTCAATATTGAGATTATAATTGTATTTTATTTTTTATTGTTGTGGATGTGATGTATATTTAATTTGGATGTAATTTAACTTGGATATAATGTAATTTTGATATGAATGTTATTGTATATTATTATTTCTTTCTAATAAAATAATTTTGATTATTTATTAATATTGATTTTTTATATTTAATTTATAAAATAAAAAATTAATTATATAAATAATACCATTGAATGTAAACATAATATTAATATTTTAAAATATTATAGAAATATTTTTAAAATATAAATAAAAAAAATCTTGAAAATAAAAATATCATTTCAAGATCTCCATTTATGGTCTCTAAATAGAGACCATATAATGTTGTTTCTAAATGGTTCTCATGGCCTCCCATGCTTAGCATTTAGCAAACATAGGGAGATCATTTAGAGACCACGTAATGTGGTCTCTATTTTGGAGACCACATTATGTGGTTGTTAATGTGGTTGCTAGGTAAGTTAATAACCACAATCATTTTTTGGTCATTGAACTCTTTGCGATGAAGGTTTAAAGACCACAAAATGTGGTCACTAATCTGGTTATTGACCACTTAGAGACCACATTTTGTAGTCCTTAAATCCTTTTTTTTTTTTGTAGTGCAATGAAAAAAGCATATGGAATCTTACTCAAGTGCTCTCACTCATCTTATGTTTATGGACACTAAGTCTTACCAAGAGTTATGCCATGTTACATTGGTAAGAATCCTCTCTTAGAATCTTGCATACTAAACCTATTCAATACCTTATCAATATATGTACTATGACTTAGGCTAATAAGCCTTTTAGATCTATCCTTATATATTTTAATGCCAAAAATGTAGGTGAATTCATCCAAGTTTTTTATTGAAAAACATTTCTCTAACCACAATTTAACATTTTGTATGATAGGGATATTGTTTCTAATGAGTAAAATATCATCAACATATAGAATAAGAAAAACCATTGTGCTTCTCCTAATCTTCTTGTAAACATAAGGCTTATCTTCATTTTTTATGGAACCAAACTCTTTAACTGCTTTATCAAAATGAAGATTCCAACTCCAAGAAGCTTGCTTCAATCTATAAATGGATCGTTGAAGCTTACAAAACATTATAGAATTCTCAAGACCAACAAAACCTTTTAGTTGTGTCATATACACATCCTCAAGAAGATTTTCATTAAGAAATGTTGTTTTGACATCTATTTGCCATATCTCATCATCATAGTATGCAACTATGGCAAGGAGAATTTGAATGGATTGAAGCATAGCAATTGGTAAAAAGGTTTCATCATAGTCTATATCATGTGTTTGCCTGTAACCATTTGCAACCAACCTTGCTTTATAGGTATGCTCAATGTCATCCATGTATGTTTTCTTTTTGAAAACCTATTTGCACCCAATAGTTTTTAAACCATCAAGTGGATCAATTAAAGTCCATACTTGATTATCATACATGGATTGCATTTCAAATTTCATGGCTTCTAGCCATTTCTCAGAGTTTGGACTATCCATAACCGCTTAATAGGATGTAGGCTCACTTAAGTCTACAAGAATCACTTCATTACTATAGTTAAGAGAAATCCATATCTCTTTGGGCTCTAACATATTCTTATAAACCTTTTTAGAGCTTGTGTTGCTCATACAAGCTTAACAACTGTTTGTGAATCTTGTTAAGATTTCATAGGTTGTTCAACATTATCTTATGGTTCTCGAATGTCTTCGAGTTAAACTTTACTCTCACTAGTCCTTTTAGAAATAAACTCTTTTTCTAAGAAGACACCATTTCGAGCACAAACACTTTGTTCTCGAAAATATTGTAAGAGTAATAACCTTTAGTTTCTTTAAGATATCCCATAAAATTGAATTTGTCTAACTTAAGTGCTAAGTTATCTAAAATTTGACATTTCACATAAGTGTCATAGCTCTAAATCTTTAGAAAAGATAAATAGGAGATTTCCTAATCCATATCTCGTATGGTGTCCTTTCAATCGCCTTTAATGGAACTTTGTTTAGTATGAATGTAGTAGTTTCCAAGGCATACTCTTGAAAAAAGATTGGTAGATCTATCGACTCATCATAGATTGAACCATATCTAATAAGGTTTGATTTCTTCATTCATATACACCATTCCACTGTGGTATTCCTGATGAAAATAATTGTAAAACTATCCCACAATCTCTAAGATGATCAATAAATTCTTGGCTTAAATATTCACCACCTAGATATGATTGAAATACTTTAATATTCTTATCAAGTTAATTTTTATACTTCATTTTTGAAAATTTTGAACATTTCAAAAGATTCAGATTTATGTTTCATAAGATAGATATAGTCATACATGTTATAATCATATGTGAAAGTAATGAAGTACTGAAAAACTCTTATAGCATTTAACTTAATGGTCTAAAAACATTAGTATGTATTAGGCCCAATAAATCATTAGCCCTTTCACTATGCCCTATGAAAGGGGTTTTAGTCATTTTGCCCAATATGTATGATTCATATGTTTTAAATGATTCAAAATCAAATTAATTCAAAAGTCCATGTTATTGGAGTTTTGATATGCATTTCTTATTTATGTGGCCCAAATGATAGTGCTACAGATAATTAGAATTTGAGTCATTAGATTTATTATTCTCGATATCAATATTATAGATGGACTCAACATTATTGTTTCCAGATTTAGGACATAAAGACCATTCAATAAATGAGCATAACCATAAAGTATGTCATCATATGAAATAGAGCATTTATTATTCCTAACAATAAATTCAAGAAATTCCATGTTGAAACAAGAAACAAAAATAATGCGCCTACGCAAATTAGGTACATAATAACAATTATTCAAAGTCAAAACAAGTCCATAAGGCAAATTCATAAGTTCCCATGGCTAAGGCAGCAACTTTTGCTCCATTTGCAACTCGTAGGTTCACCTTTCTCTAGGCCAAAGATTTACTCCTTTATAAACCTTGTACATTGTTACAAATATGAGATCTACATCCAATATCTAATACCCATGAAGTGGATTCAGAAGTAGATAAATAAATAACCTCTATAATATGTATACCTAGAGTAGTAACTTGAATGTCTTTTTTTTTTAGATTGTCTAGATAGAGCTTGCAATTTCTTTTTTCAATGGCCCCACTCATTATAGACATGGCATGTTCCCTCCTTTAGAGGTTTAGGCTTAGGGTTAGGCTCAGACTTATTTTAGTCCTTTGTATTCTTTTGATTTCCATTTCCCTTTCCTTTCTTTTTCATACCCTTCCCTATGTTGATCATCATAATGTCTTTGGTGTTGTTCTTAATGTTGTATTCAGTAGTCTTAAGCATCCCATGCAATTCAAAATAATTTTCTCCATATTATGTGTGATGAATGCATCATATGCATCTAATAATGACTGGAGAATGATGTCAGCAGCCAATTCTTGGCCAATACAAGACCAAGTTTCTATAAGTGTTCAAGATGACCTTTTATCTTGACAACATGAGGATGATTGAGCTACCAGCTACTAACTTGCATGAGAGTAGAACGTTAATGGTATTGAAACTTTCAATTTGGGCCTTCTCTTAGAACATTTCCTTCAGATGACTCACCACAATATAAGCCTTCATTTCCATCAATAGCTTCTAAAGCTCTGATTCTATGCTAACAAGAATGAGGCAAGTGACATCTACTAAGTCATTGAGATGCTTAGTATGAGCACGCCTTTGGGCTTTAACATCATTAGCAATAGGCTCTATATGGATAGGTTAATCTAGGATATATTCCTTCCTTTCTTACTTAAGAACAATTCTTAAGTTTTTTTATCAGTAAAGGAAATTAGTCCCATTCAATTTATCCTTCTCAAGTGACAAATTAGAGGTGTTGTTTGAAGTCATAATCTATAACAAATATATATAGAGTACTATTATTATTTTATTAAATATTAACTCCCACTAAATTTTATCAAATCATTAACCCTCAAATTAGAATTTTTAATAATTGAAATTGTAGTGGGCCAAGATCCTTATTTCACCTAATTCTAAGTAAGTTTTGGCTTATCACTTAGAATTTGGTTATTTAGATAGGTAACACTTTACTAATTACATCTTATGTAACTCTTGGATTATTATATTATATCAACATCATATGTCTTAGCTTATCTCATCTAATGCCCTAGGTTCAAAACTGCTTTCATAGCCTATCTAAGTTTAACCAATTCAAACTTATAGATATCACCATTATCTATCTTATCTTACTAAGATGGCCTAATATACCTTGCTTTGGCAAAATTTACATTTAAGAATCAAGGTTTGACAATTGTTTGAATTATGGCAGGCATTTTCATGACTTAATTTTATTAAGGGATTTTACTAGTTTTCATCCCATTATGTATTATTATGTTGCATCTCATACGTCACATGGATTGCATCATAAATATCTATACATAGTGATAACAAAATTAAACATGACATAGCAAGGCACTTAATTTAGATTGATCTTTTCAAGCTATTATAATGATCAAAGGTCAATCCTAAAGGCAAGTCTCCATCTCCATAGATTTGCCTAGATTGCCAACAATAGTCTTCACCTTATGCCTTGAAGATCACCATCTTGTGCCTTGAAGGTCTCCATTACAAGTTGCAATTTTCATTATCATAATCTCCATTATTCTATTATTACTAATAAAATAAATTATTACAATAAAATAAATGACACATAGGCCATATTTAAAAATTACAACCCTTAAAATAGAAAAATCAAAAAAAATGTCAATCACAGTGGTTTAAAGGGTCATGTCGTGCACCATGCAAAAGTACATAGATAAAACATCTAAAATATGCTAAACAAATTGCAATTTACAATTTATGTGATAAATCCATTCAAGGTCAACCCCTTCAACGTCTTAAGGGTAGTGCCCTTAATGCGATTCCGCCAACTAGTTAGCAGGTAAGGATTATAGGGGCAACACCCCTTGAAAGATAAACAATTTACCTTACTCATTTGAATGAGTTACTACGTAAATTCCATTAACTTAATCGATTAGATTAACTAATATGTTAATAACAAAATTAATTAATCACTGCTTAACACTTAAACAAAATTATGGAATTTATTAATTTGTTCGTAATAGATTGTTCTCGTTTAACAATTAAACAAATCCTATAATATCATTTAATCCATTCAAAATAGATTATCATTTATTAATAACTAATCAATCTGCCATCATTAATCAGATAAAAAAAACATAATAAAAAAATCTTTTTAAACTATATCATTTGAATTAACAACATATCATAAGAAATAGTAAATGTGTAAAATCATTTAATCATTTAATGAAAATAGTAATGTTTAGGGTTTAATTAATACTGTGAAATCATTTAAACATATTAAACCCTAAACACATTAATATAATTAATGTATTATTTTCATTTTTCTTGCAGATTAATCAAGTCTTCCTTAAACTAATATGTTTTGACATTAAAGCATTAAAATGATTTCCAAACAACACATCTATGTTCACATATATAACACTTATACAAAGAACAACAATAAACTCAATTTAATCAAATTCATAAGTGGCTATGATACTACTATTGGGTTTTGTAGAACAAGCATAATAAAAAAAAATAAAAATTTTAAACATATAAAATTTGCAAAAAATCCATGCAATTCGATTAAATCAATAAGAAAGATGTGAAAACCTACCAATTTGAACAAGAATTTAGTGATTGTTAGACGGCAGAGAGAGGGGATTTGTGTCGATAACACCCTACTTTGAGCTTAGAGTCAAATCTAGATGTTATCAAAGGATGAATGTCCCCTATAGGTATCCACACAAATAAGATGTTTCCAAAGTGAATGGTGTGCTCTCTTTATTATTTTTCTGAATTTATGCCACTTAGAAAACCGTTAAAAAATGAATATATCTAAACTATTTAGATATATACGCCAATTGTATATCTTAAGAGATACGAATAACTAGATATCCTATTTTGGTTTAGTTTTTGAAACAAAATTGATACCTAAATATTTAAGATAGTATCTCTAATTTTCTTATCGAGAGAGAGAGCAATAAAACAATTTTGCTTTTTAGGCCTTTTCTAAGTGGGTGACCTTATAAGTTCACATTACGTTGTCCAAAAACTATTCTAGCCCACAAATCATAATTGGTTTATAACAAGACATTATGACTACCTAAGTTATGTAAAGATCATTAATCCAATCTAACTTGTCTTACAAATAGTATTATAATCCTTTTGTCACATCATATCTTAATTAAATATAAAGTATGGACCTTGTCATCCTTATATAGTTCATTTATTTCTCGATCTCCAAGTAGATTGATGTAAAATAACATTATTTTCTTACAGTCATGCAATCTCTTCAGTCTAACTTATTGAGGGGTTTATAGATATATTTCTCATAAATATATGAGGGACAAATTCCTTCTCAATTACTCATATTCCTCTGTATAATTTACTTCATGTCCAATATCAATTTGTATAACCATCCTATTATTATCTTAACAAGAAAATTCCTCATATTGGAATCCATGGTGATTTTCAAGTTAGAGGATTAAGTTAATACTATTGAATAAGAATTGCTTATGACAGTTAATCCATATAGTATTCTCATAGTAGGTCAGTCAAATACAATGTTTCTTAAACATGCATTTATGTGTTTGACTTAATATCCTATATACATGACTAATAGAATGTAGTCATCAATCAAAATATATACTAGTCTTCATTTATTATTATCCCAACAATAATGATCAACTAGGGACAATTTAGAGTAGAATTATTTACACTTAAGAGTTTTACTATCAAGTCACATACTTGATCTTAAATAGAATTAACTATTCATGGAATATATTATTTAGTAATAAACACAATATAATAGAGATATTTAATAAAAATACAACTATGACATTATCAAAACAATCTATTACAAAATGGGTTGAGGACATATCACTAACAGATAAATGTTTAGGAGTCATAAATAAGATTTCATTCATTTGAGCAAAACCATAAAAAATCAAGGCATTCATAATAAGTTTGAAGCATTTCAATAAGCTTAATGTGCTTATCAAGATAAGGCAATAGTTGACATGAGTATCTATATGTGCCATGCACGTCAAAATGTGCAAGGTGCCTATAAGTCCTTCTTTAGGCCTTTATAGGGCTTTTGTATTGTTTTGTTCCTAGTTTTGAGGCTTTTATGTGTTTTAACATAGTTTTAGCCATTTTTCCTTGTGTTTTACCTAACATAAGATGTTCTTCATCATAAAACCAAGTCCTAAAAATATTTTTATACCTCAAACAAGTGCTCTTTATAGATTATCATCATTAGGCTATCCTCAATAAAACTAGGGTTCATAAACCTAGATTTTTACAGTTGCCTAATCAACAATATGTCTGCTACCTTTTATTTCCCCTTGAAAACTATTTAAACTACTATGGTCTCATCCTTTGAGTCCAAGGTGGAACCTATGATCTAATCTTAAGAACCTAAAGGCCCAATAATGCCTAACCATCTAAGGATCAAGAAAACATTACAACCTAAAAACTTAATGCCCAACATATATAAGAGCATAATGCATAGACATAAAGGTAACTTCCTCTCATCTCTTTCTACTTAATATAATTAGAGCTTAAGGTACCTTTATAGAGCATCCGCTTGCGGTCTCTATATAACTCAAGTCTTAACATGTCCTTATCAATCTTTAGCCCAACACCCCACCTCATTGAGTGCATGTCCATAACGCTTACTAAGAACTTACTTGGAGGATACATCATCCTCATCGAGACTTTCATTAGAGTGAAATGATGACTTAAAACACTACAAAAATAAGAAATCATCAAAGTTTCTAGGTGAAATTCTTAGTGTGAACACTTTGATGTTGAATCAATGAATCAACTTGAGCAATGAATTTACAAGATAATAAGCACTAAAAACCCAACAAAATATTTTGATGAAAAGAAAATGGGCAACAAGATGAAGAGAAAATTACCTTTTTAGGATTACCTTTCTTTTTATACTTGGATATTGTTCCTAGATTTGGTGAATGATGACATAAGGTTAGCAAGGATGGCATTATTGGATCATCAATTGTAATTGATATAACAACAGCGTATTATCGGAATGAGGTTATATATGATGTAGGCAACTAGATGTCTAACCTATGACTTTATTGTTGACTAAGCACTTCTTATTAAGTTCGTCAAACACTCTTTCCTAGATCGTCCTATATTGTATTTTGGCCATAAAAATGGTCAAGGTGACTGGATCTAGTGATGCTTAAGCAGGTTACCTCTTCATTCTATAATAGAGACATCAAGGAGACTTTTTGCCTCAATGGTCACCCTAATTTGTTCTTCACTACAATGTTTGGACCTAGCTTAATTATAGGAAAAGTTAAGGCGTCACCCTAACAGAACAAAACAGTTGATGTGATTAAAACCATGTTTGGTCTTCTATTTGTTTTTTACAAATTTTATAGTAAATTGATTATATATTCTTCACTTTTTATATTTAGTTCTATCAGAATCTGTATTAATTTTATTTATTTTTTGTAGTTGCCTAACATCATTAAAACAACCAAATATAGTTCTAAGAGTATCATTATTGTTGGGACCGTATTTTCAAATACTATTATGCAATTACAAAAATGTGATGGATAATAGATATATCAGTTGATATGATAAAATACAAAAAGTGAAGACAACTTATTAAATTTAATATAATTTTTTTTAGAGCAAGTTACAATTAATTACATCAATACTATTGGTGTCACCTGATTATTGTTAATTATATGGCTACATAATTAATGTGGGGACCTAGGAAATATACAATCTTGGCCACCACGTCAAAAGGTACTCTTGGTCACATCATAATATTAATTTTTGAGCTTTATCACTTGCAACCAATCAACTTTAATTTGCTGCCAATCAACCAAAAAATAAAATTTGAACTTTTGCCTTAAGTGATCACTGATTGAAAAAAATATACTTTTAGGTTGAATCAAATAAACCTTTATTATCCTAAATTTCCTGTTTTCTCTGATGTTCCCCTCCCTCCTAAGGTCTCCTCTTCCATCTCACAATTTCAGAACTATAAAGTAGCCACTCAATTTGTTTGCTCGCCAAAACTAAAGCAAATTTTAAAATTTAAATCATCAATAGAAAAATCGAAATTTTAAAGAAATAATTGAAGCTTTGGAGCTGCAAAATATGTGATCCTGAAGTTTTGGAGCTGCAAAAGATGTGAACCGTTTTGTAACAAATATAAAACTAACCGTGCATTTTGCATAATGAGAATGAATTTTCAAAAACAAAACATCCCTTCATGTCAGTGTCAGTTTTTCAAGAATGTTTGCCGCGTTAGTAACAGTTCGTACAACCCTTTCTACCGTTCTAATTAATGAGCAATAGATGATACGAGAAAACAGCTGGTGTTTTGGAAAGCTTTAAGAACGACTGCCCCAATCTTCAACTTGATGGGGGTGGTGGAGGTGGCTGCATCATCATTTGTTGAATAGGGGGTCCCCCACCAAATTGCTGTGGTGGTGGTGGTGGCAGTCGCCAAACTTGTGGCTGGACTACCATTCCTATTGGCTGTGGGGGAGGCCTTGGAAGGGGGACTGGAGCTCCCTGGGGAGGTGGAGGCGGCAGCATGTTTGAAGGAGGCGGCCTGAACTGCATTGGAGGTGGAGGCATTACTGGAAATGGTACTGTTTGACCAGGCTGCGGTGGCTGACCCTGCCAAGATGGTTGTCCAGCTACAGGTATCGGTGAGAAGGCTGCATTTGGTGGGGGTGGTGGGCGAAGTGTTGGAATGGGGGCAGGGGGAACAGCATCATTTGCAAATGGGCGAGGCAGCACCTGTGCACCACCAACTGTACCATTTGCCTTAGGAATGCTTGGAAGACTTGGAGGCCCACTGGCAAACAGGGTATGCGGCCTGCTCTTTTGGGAACTTGGATTGCTTGCAGCCAAAACTCTCTCTGTATCATGATAGCAGCAATTAAATGACTTCACAAATAGAACCCAATCCAGCATAATTCGCCAAAACCATTTAAAGGAAACCTTAACTGCATGTCAATGGTATAGCTGACTAAAAAAGAACCCATCTTGGTAAGGGGCAAAGAAATATATAACAGAAGAACGTATTAGAGCAAACATGTCAGTATGCCAAAAGCCTCACCTGCTGGGGTGCCATGGCGCTCTCCTTTTGTGTCTTTCTTATATGCATATGAAACAGTTATCTGTCGATTGCAAAGATACTGACCATTCATTGCCTGTTAAGAAGCCCATAAAATCGTATAAACCTCAGTATACACAAATCACTGCTGACACAACATAGTAGGAATAAGGCATAACAACGTAATTGACAACCTAACCATTTCAGAACACTTTACACCTAATTAAGCAATGCAGTGTTCATCAGTTCAATATTGAATTGAACAGAGATACTGTACAAGCCAAACATAACCAAACTTCACTAGTAGAGGTGTGGTTCAGTTCAGTCGATTTTTCATACAGCTTTTGGGTTTTCTCAGTTTGGAAAAAAAAAAAAAAAATTGACAGTGAGCAAGAAAGCAACCTTCAGGAGAACAAGGTCAGAACATAAATAAAGGGGAGAAAGAGCTGGTGGAAAGAGGAAGCTAGCAGGAAAGCAGATGGGGGAAAAGAGCAAAAGGATGGAACACTAGGAAATGTGCCTCATACAGCACATTGAGGCAGATCCTGATCTCAAAATATTATATCCCAACAAACACAAAAACCAGTCCATTAATTCTCAATCCCCCCCCCCCCCCCCCTCCTTCTTTTTGAAGCCAAAACATAAATTATTATTTGTAGAATTCTGAAACACTAAATAAAACAAACTTTCTTAAAAACTTACTAATTCAATGAAATTATTTGATGCACATCAAAATTAAATTGACTGACTAATACATACCCCTTATAATGAGGATTTAATTAACGTTCTCTTGAACTGCCTAGTCACTGAGTGGAGCTCAAATTAAAGAATGGATTGCATTTTTTATTTTTCCTCTCTGTAAGAAATTAATTAGTTAATAGCCTATTATTTTTCTATTTATATTATATATAAAAAAAAAAAATGAAAGGGAAACATATATTGGACAAAAAAGTATATATTTGCAATTATTAGTTACAAATATAACCTTATAATTATGGAGCAAAAAAGACATGCTCATGATTAATAATTACAATTGTCTCTTATAGACATGTCTAAATTGTTTTCAATTGCAAGTTTCGCAATAATTGGACTCAAAATTAAAATGTAAATAAAATTTCGTTTTCTTAACTGCCTTTGTAGTCATGTCAACCACATGGTTAAGGAGTTTCGATGTATTGGCTTATGCTTCTGTTGGTGGAGCTTTGGCCTCTGTTCTGTTACTTGGCTGTGCTTTCTAGGCTGCAACATTTGATGGTGTAGGTTTCCATGGAGAAGGTATGCTAGTAAATTGGGGAAGCGTGCCTATTACAATAGGCTTGTTTGCTTTTTTGTTTTTGTGGTCATGGAGTTGTTCTCACATTGTGCTATCTCAGGGCAAACAGACATCAGTTTTGTAAGGTATGAGCATGTGCTCACTTCCCTCTCCCTTTCTCCTCTAATGTTAAAGTGCAGAATAAATCTAATTCTATTTTCTTAACAATTTGAGATTTCGATTCATTATTTTTTTTCAGTTCAATTAATTTAAATATGATTGATTAGTAAGCATAATGATCTTTCTATTATTATACATTTATAGAAATATTAACTTAGGAATTTGTACATATTGATTGTATCTTTCTTGTTTTACTTTTATGTTATCATGTTAGGAATTGCTGGTTGTTTTATATCCAAAAGCACAGATGAGGAAACATTTGAATAAAAAAATATATTTTAGTCCTATGGTTAATTTAGGTATTATAAATGATTAATATACAAAACTACAGAAAAGTGATCTAAAAAAGTAGGAAGTTACTTCATATTTAATAAGATTATTAAGAAGAAAATTCTAATATATCATTTTGAATAAACTAAAATATCCTTGATATGAGGGTCAAATCACATATAGAACATATCAACAACTTTAATTATCAGCTATTTTTTAACAATTTAAAGTATTGATTTTTTTTTTTAGTTCAATTAATTTAAATAGGATTGATTAGGAAGCATAATCAGCATTTTACAATCATACATTTATAGATTTACTGATCTATGAATTTATACATATTAATTTTATCTTTCTTGTTTTACTTTTTTGCTTTCATCTTAGGAATTGGTTGCTTGTGTTTGTGTGTGTGTATATATATATATATATATATAACGACTTATCACGTGCATTCCACATGCTTCAAAAGACTAGCAGTCATAACAGGGCATAAGAATGCATCTGCAATAGAGTTACCTCAATCGCTGAATCAGATGCCTCAAAAGAATCATAGCTAATGAAACCAAAACCACGGGAATTTCCAGTCTCAGGATCTCTCATTATCTGGGAAAAAAAAAAAGAATCAGAATACAAAACCAACTACACTATATTTGGACAAAATTGACAATGATAATTAAAAATCAGCCCCAAATGCCAGATTTTTTATGGATGAGGAAAAGGGAGAAAATGATTCAAATGATTGAAACAGGAACTATGCAATTCATAAGATCAGCTTGAAGAAGGAATATTCCCCATTACAGGGATAAATTTCATTATCTGGACAATAAACATAGGTTGGTACTCCAAGCTGTCCATTAAATCACAATAGTTACACTATTTTCATAGTAGTTGAGACATGAAACCTTAGACATAATTGAAAATATAAAAATAAAAAAATAACAATTTCTATAAACTAATTAATTAGAAGCATGAAAATAATGGCGCATCCGCCTCAGAAAAAAAGAAAGTAGAGTGAAAGATGCATTAATGTGCAAGATATTATCAGATAATTTTAAAATCATATTATTTTCTGACGTCCTTTCTCTTAAGCAAGATTTAGTTTAATATAGGATGGTGAGTATAGTGTAAAGACTTTTATCCGATCAAAAAAGAATGGTCAACATAAGATAAACCTAAGAGAATATCATGAATCCACTCTGTAAATTTTGATTGAAGCAAGTCAGCAATATTTCAATTTGAACTAAATAAATCTCAATATGATGAACTATAAGAATATTGACACTCTCATTTAGCTGGTTTCTGTAACTACTCCGCCAACATTTCACAATCAGCACAATGCCAAATATAAGCACAAAAGTCTATTCTAAGTGTTTTATGCATAACTACTAAGGTCTGCGACTTCAACCATGTTCTCCACGACAGTTCAAAAACATTTACTCAGGTTCAGAAGCTTCCAAGCAAGTCATATACCTTTATGTATGGCACATAAACAAAGGACCGCATATCATGCAGTTCAATCCATATGCAAATTCTTTTAATTATCATAGCAAGCAGTAAGTTCCCAACCACCCATACACTCACCCCTTTCCCCAACCACCCACACACTCACTCCTTTCCCTTGATTGACGGGAAGGCTAGAGAAATATAAGCACCATTCCATATTTATAAGATACCGATTTTACAAGAGACTTGAATATGCCACAAACTTCAAAAGGACCACATAAGTAATAATTAAGGATCAAACACGGGATATATTTAACTCTCACAAAACACAAGGGTGTAATTTGGTTTATTATTTTTTTTTTTTTCTCCTTGACACAAAAATTCTCAATCAATAATGCAAATTAACATCAGATGCAAATCACAAAAGTGTTCAAGGTGGATGACCTTGGGATTTGTAACTATAACTCCGAAGGCACTGAAAGTATCATGCAAAAGTTTTTCATCAACATCCTGCAAAAGATAAAGTCATTAGATTCAAAAACCAATAATACTTTTTATGCCCTGTTTGAAACAAATCATGCAAGAAAAGAAAAGAAAAGAGCTATGTTAGTGAAAGAATTCTATTTAATGATATAATTCCATTATTTGGCACAAATTTTAAATTGATAGAATTCTATTGTTAGGAACAAATCTACAATGAATTGAAATAATTTTATTTCCATAATATCCTTGTTTATTTAAAATAAATATAATGCCAATTTAAGTAATAAAGTTAGAGTAAATTTATTTAAATTTTTAAATTGAAATGAATTCTCCCAAAATCTTATAGTCGTTGACTTAATTTGACTTTCTCATTAAATAACTTCTTTTTTAAATAATAGAATTAAATTCTTTTAAATATAGACTTCAAAACAAGAGAATCATTAAAATAGAATTCTTTTCTATTAATTTTTTGTCAAAATCTGAGTTTCCAAATAGGGCCTTAAACTTATCCAGTAGCAACCAAGTCCGTTTTTCACAAAAATGAAACTAACTTACAGGGTCCAGGTTTCCAATGAAAAGGTTTGCTCCCACATCCAAACTCTTTTTATCTTGCGATGCCTGAAACCAACAAGATATGCAAAATGAAAACCACAAATACCCTACACATTAAATTTTTTTTTTTTAAAAAAAAAACACCCATATAACCAATACAGGAATCTCATCGAAAAAAAAAAAAAAAAAGCTAAGGAGAACAATGGTTTTCTGTTTTTTACCTTATTTACACGTATTGGCTTTCCATAAAGCTTGATCATATTCAAAACCTTAATTGCCTGCATCATCACCAAATTCACACACGAACCATACCATCTAAATAATTAAAATTAAAAGAAATAAAACGAAATGAAACGACAAAAAAAAAAAAAAAAACTCTAACTTACATAGTCAGCATCTTCTTCACTTCGAAACTCTACAAATCCATAACCTTGATGAAGATTTGTTACTCGATCTTTTGGAACATATACATTAACTACAAGCACAAAACAAAAGAAAATTTGATATTAATTTTGTTTTTAAAAAGAAAAAGGAACGAAGGAAAAGGAAAAAGCTGAAGTGGTTACCAACAGGGCCAGCTTGAACAAACAACTCCCACAGCAATTCCTCAGAGACTTGAGGATCAAGATTGCCGACGTAAGCAGTGGCGTCTTGATTCCTCTCGGCGGAGTGTTGGCCTAGTAAATTTGCTCCTACTCCTGGAGCTATTCGAGTTGTCATTGTCACGCCTAGCGAAGCTGTGGAGGAGAATCAGTAGGAGGTATTGCCGTTTGGTTGTTTTAGCGTGTTTTTGTTTTCCAAGCAGTGGGGAATAAGGTCTGAAAGAAAAAAATTGAGCCATGAATGGGAGTATGAACCGATATTTATGCCCTGGGGGAGGCCCGATAAGCCTTTAGATGGGTCGGACTGACGGGTTGTATTCGAGGTGTAAATTAACCCGACAGTTTTAAGATAAAGCAACATTTGTAATCTCTCTTCCCATATTTTTTTGAAAAACATTTATAAAATTAACTATTGATAATTTTGTACTAAAAAAACAGTTGATACATTTTATAACTCGATCATTAAATTAAAATTTGACTCAAACCTAAGGAAGTATTTGGGATAGTGTTAGGCTAAACTCAATGTGCTCCTAATTGGTAGGAATCAATAAACTTTTACAAGGGATGAAGTTTGTAAGAAAATCAAGCCAAATTATATTGAATATCTTAAATATTGAGTTCGATTTTAAACAATTTTCATCTATTTACATTTGAGCTTAAATTTAGAAAAAATTTATAAATTCTAAGTGAATCATAAAATTTTAAAATTTTTATGAATTCAAAGTATATAATTATAATATTTTCCCTTTTTTAAAAAATAAATATAAATCACTCTAAAGATATAACATAAAGTTTATAATAATATATCATAATTAAATATTAAAAACAAACTTAATCTGCTCAATTAAATTTATAAAATATAAAAATTAAATCTCACCTAATGAAATATTTATCATTTTTTTATTTTCATTTAATTATTTCAAAATAATAATATATTCATATCAATCTAAAAAATCAAATGTTTGCAATTAAATTTATGAATCCAAAAGTGTATAATTATAAACTTTCACTTTTTAAAAAAAATAAAATAAGCATAAATCCTATGACTCCAAAGAGATAATATAGAAGTTTAAGATAGTATATTGTTTAAATATTAAAATATAAATATGAAATATTTAATTAAATTTTAAAAAATATAAAACATTAAAATATCATCTCATGAAAAATTCATTATTTTCTTTATTTTTTTCTTTCTCCTCTTTAACTTTGTTTTTCTCTCTTAACATTGGAATAAATAAAAATACTAGAATTTAATCGCTAAAAAATTAATAAAGTGTTACCAAGTTGCAAATAATACATAAAAAGTTGATAATGAGAACCAAAATTGAGAGACCAAGTCCATTAATTAATACTATATATTTTTATTATACAAAACTACATCTACCTTAATATTTTTTAGAAAAATTTGGGAGGCAAAGAGTATTTTAGAAAACTTTAGGGGGACAAGACTATAAAACCCTATATACATTTAATTTCTAAAAAAAATTAGAAAAAATGTATTTTAGAAAAGTTTGGGAGTAAGGCTATCTCTTTTCTCAGCCTCCACCCTTATTTTCTAGCACGTTATTTGGTTTTTGAAATTTAGATAAAGTGCGAGGTTGATAGAGGTGAAATAATTATTTAATCTAATAATACACTTTTTAATTTTAATTAAGTGGACAAAATTACAATCAAATTGCCAAAATAGACTAAAGTTGAAAAATTAAAAGTACAAATAATATTGCAAGCATAGAAAAGTATTCATTTTTTTTAATTGTAAAGGCTTCTTATTTTTCTTTTAATTGCATCCACAAATTATTAATTTCTTGTCATTCCAAAGAGAATTTCAAAAATATTTGTTTGAAATAAAAAATTTCTTGATAGGATATTAAATCTTAATCATTATTGTGATTTTAACTTATTTTGATTTCAATTAATATCAATAAAGTCTTGAAGAAAATATTAAGAAATGAATTTTAATTAATTCAACATTAGAGTTTGAGTATATACCTAATAAACGTAAAAAGACATTATGAAAGTTTCATTAGATGGAATGAGTTCACTAAATTTATTTGAATATAGAATTAACATAAATTTTAGTGCAACAATTACACCATTTTATTCATAAAATGGAAACATTGTTATAATCAAGACTAATAAACACCTTAAACAAATAAAATAACAGATGCATCTATAACTAATTAATCTAAACTTGGTAAATAATATCTTATAGATCTTTTGAGAAAGGAACAATAGTAAATAATCACCATGGGTTTGATGCAACAAGAGAGGTTCTTTTATAAGGGCAAGTTGGCGGTGACAAAAATATAAATTTATAGATTAATTTTTGACTTTCAATTGATTATACTTCTATTATAATTGTTGGAAGCTATTAAAATTTTATATAAATAATGAAATTCGATTTACGAGTTTGAATTATGGAACCACCTTTGGCTCAGTTAATCTTTGTGATTAACAAAGGTAAAATGTTTAAAAAGGGTGAGGCAGTAATTCTTAGCTAAGGTTTGGTAGTGAGGAAGTTAGGCAATACTTAGGCTAAGTTTTGCCTGCTCTAGGTAAACCTTTTAGGTAAATGAACCATTTGATGGTGATTTTACCTTGATTGATATATACGGATGTATAAGATACGATTGATGAGTAAGAAGATATATAAGCTAAAAAGCAAAGATGTTAAGGATATATATAGTTTAGATTAGAAGTATATGTGATATTGTTAATTAAAGGTATATGGTCTGAGCCTACAGTCTCACCATACTTCACTCATTAAAGTGATGCAAGGATGTTGGTATGTTTGTTTTAATATGATGGTAAGTTATGCCCTTGAAGCTTTAGGCTTTTAAATGAAAGTTAAGAAAAGGAGATAAGATAAGAGGCACACCTTAACATTCAATTTGCTCCTTTTTCTATCCATACAGGTTAATGAACAATGCGATCGTTAAGTCAACTTACAATTTGGGAGCTTACATTAGAAGCTTGTTAATGCTAGCATAGAGGCATCTACCTTTTTAAGGAAAAATAAATAAACATAGACTTATGTTGACCCAAATAATTTTAGTTATGCCATGGTTTTTTTTAAAAAAAAAAAAAAACTCTAATCTCTCAAGTAAAATCATTTTCAACCATCCATCAATATCATATTATACTCATAATTATGCTTTCACCCTAGGTGTGACATAACCTATCAATGAATGAGCTATAACATAATGATGTAAATCAAAAGGTTTTCCTTTAACATTTATATCATTATGTCAAAGATTCATTGCTTTCACAATTGTACCCCTTTAGGCAACATCATCCATGGCCATATGTAATACACCAAAGTAGCATACATCAACCCTTAATTTCATGATCTAGTTGAAAGTCTATAAGGGTACAAATGGAGTAAGAAAAAAAAGTATATTCTGGAGCTCATAGTAGTAATGAAATAGACATCCATTCATTCACCTTCTTAAATTGGTCATTTTACATATATAGTATGGAATACATGCTACAACAGATGAGCATGTGTCCATCTCTAACTATTATATAGATCTTAGTCTAGCCACCCCGTGAGTGGTTAACCTAAGTTTACATCTAGCTTACTATTTTAAGTGCCAATTGAAATATCACTCACATCCAACTTTACTATAGTCTTAAAATGGATTTGGTAATTGTTCATTTTCAGTCTTATACTAAAACCCATCTTAGCTTCTACTATGGCAACATAGTTGTCTTCTCTTTGTTTACTTACCTTAAGCACTAAATCTGATTGCTCGTGTGAGAAAGCTAATTAGCCTAAAGACATATTGTGAGCATCAAATTTTAGACTCTTATATATAAAGCCTACTAATGAAATCACTAAATCAAATCCCCATAATGCAAAGGGGAATTGCTCAAAGTAAGGAATGAAAAGCCTAGGAAACCTTAGTGAAGTTCAAAATCAAACTTAAAGACTAAGCTTAAGCCGAGCCAAGGGCTACCAGCCAACCTTGATGGGCAATACAACCCATAAATCAAGGTTTGTACAATCCTTAATTCAAGGTTGTACAGCTCTATACAACCTTGCTAAAACCTTAACTCATGGAACTTTCTACAAGTGGTCCTCCTACTAAACCCTAAAGTTGTATAGCCCTAACAAAGGGATGTACAACCTATTCTTAGTTGTGCATTTGACGTGCAAAACCCTAATTTTAGTACAAATTAGATACGTCCATGGTGCATCGAAGCCTATTCTTGGCATTGTGCACCCACCCAGCAGCTATAAATACCTCTCACTTTGAAAAGAGTGAAGAGGCTTTTGGAAACCCTAACCAAACTTTGCCAAAATCAATTCTCAAACACTATCGAACTCAAAAAACCAAATTCCTAGCTTCCCCTATTCTCTCCAAGGTAGAACTAGATCATTTTCCCTTATGTTTGTGCATTTCCTAAGCTATATTGGAGGATATCCATTAGAATACAAGCTTTTGAGGGTAGAGATATCATTAAAACATACTTAAGAAACCCTTTCCTCTTTTCTTTCTCCTATTTCTTTCTCATTTTTTCTTGTGAAACCTAAAATAAGGGGATAATTAGTGAGGAATTTGAGTTCCCCTTGACCTTGGTACCCCTTTTTGTGTAAGAATCCATGTGGTCATGTGAATAATGTTTTCTAAGCCTTTGATTCTTTAGTTTGATGTGGGAATTCCAACTCCTACCACGTTGAATTCTACCTAAAGTGTTTTAGCTCTTTGTGAGCAAGGTGAGTGAAGGTTCAATGACTCTAGGACCTCACTTGAGTGAATCTTTGCCTAAGGCTATTCAATATCCTTCAAATGCTTAGCATGTATGTGTGTTTAGTTCCTTTCTTCTATTCATAATTCATGCATTTATGTATGTGTGTTATGAGTTGTATATTTTAGTTAGTTATGATTAAATGTGTTATCTTGGACTTAGATACATGTTAGGTACCTTGACTATGGAGCCATGGTATGGTGATTATTATAGACCTTACTCTCCTTTCTTTATTTACTTTAGATTCTTATTTAGATTCCTTTTCCTTATTTGTCTCCATGTTAATTTATTATTAACTTATTTCTTCTTCTTATGTTTAAGTACAATTGTTAGGGTATTAGATTGTGAATTTGATCTTAACCATTTCCCCTCTGGAATACTATATGTGTGGATGGATGTTTATGCATGCTTACCTCATACCATGATCCATTGTTGGACTAGGATGGTTAATCCTAAGTCTATAACCTCTTTTGATCTTGACAAAGAAGATTGATCATCACTAATATTTCAAATAAGTGTTGATTTTGCAGAAATAAATAAATCTCTCAAGAAGAAATGAAAGGAGTTAATAAACTCTAAAGTGGCATGTAAATCGCAACCGCAATCTAGGATTCGCAATCGCGACTCATGTAAAGGCATGCTGAAATTCAAGCAGGCAAAATCACAGAGCCATTCTCTATCGCGACCTATGGAAAAGAAGAAGCCAAAAATGTGACAGACGACTTCGCGGTGAATGTCATGCCCTAATCGCGACCGCGAATTTCAAAGTGACTCAAGAGGGAAGCAAATCCACAATCACAGCTTGACAAGTGTCCCAGAAGACTGTTAAAAGTCAAATTTCATGGAGGCATCTTGTTGGTAGCGACCGCGAATCCTAAGGAAGAAAGATGACAACTTCGATGAACGGATTCACGTCCTCTGTCGCGTCTTGTACAAAAAAACTCACAATCGCGACTTCTAAAAGTAGGTAAAAGACAACGACTATATTTTTCTGATGAACTAATAAAAAGCTGCCACATGGATTAGCCGTTAGACACAAATGGGGTTTCCCTTAAGGAATTTAGATTTCGCGACTGCGATTTCATCTTGACAAGCATTTAATGCAGAATTTGTCTAGCATGTCTCAAAGATTTGATGAGCTATGATCTGCAACGTCTCTTTGGTGAAGTTTGTCTATAAATACACCACTAAACAGCCATGAATAAGGTTGCTAAGGAATTTATTATAAGTGATTAAAGCTCTCAATCTTTGCTACTCATTTCTTTCATTTTCTTTATGAAATCGTAATTGTTAGGTGTGAGTATTAAACACCAAGTTGTAAGGTTGTAGTATTAGCCTGTAAAAACACTTCAAGAAAGGTTTAAGTGTGAGCCTAGTGAAACACTTGAATGAGGTTGTGTGTTAGCCGAAAAACACATTATTATAAAGTTATGTGTGAGCCATCAAAACACAAGTTGTACAAGTTGGGTGTGAGCTTGGAAACACCTTGAGATAGTGAAATACCCAATTGGTTAATTGGGGAGTGGACGTAGGGTCAATTATACTCAAACCACTATAAATCGATTATCTCCATTCTACTATTCTTCTTCCCTTCTTCTTTGTTGTTGAAATTTTTATACACCAATTCAACCCCCCTTCTTAGTGCCTAGGGATAACAAGTGATATCAGAGCAAGGTTTTCACAAATCAGACCATCATTGGGTGAAACAGGATCATGACACAAGAAGTAAACCACTCACAACTAAGGCCATATTTTGATGGAACCGACTATACTAATTGGAAGTATAGGATGGAGATCTATCTTGACATAGATGTGGTGGACCTTTGGGATGTGGTAATCAAGGAATGAAAGCCTTCTACAAGAGTTGTGGACGACAATGAAGAATTAATCCCAAGGGATGAATGGGTTGAAGCTCATCGAACGTCAAATGGCAAGAACAAGAGGGCAATGACCATTCTCCTAAGCTCACTTTCGAAAGAAGAGATTGGGAGAGTGCAACATTGTCAAACTATACATGTCATATGGAAGACTCTAGATAACTATCATAAAGGCATAACCTTAGTCAAGTCAAGCCGTTTGGAGATGTATGTCACCGAATGAGAACTCTTCATGATGAAGGACAATGAAAACATCATAAAAATGACAAATTGCCTCTTGTCCATCGTCACCAATATGAAGAAGTTTGGAAGAGCACTTACTAATTATGAGGTTAACACCAAAATCCTTAAAACTCTTCCTCTTGACAAATTTGGGGCTAAGGTGTGCAGCATTCAAGAGTCTAATCCAGAGATTAGAAAGGTCCCAACCGATGTGCTCATTGGCAAGCTCTTGACTCATGAGTTAGCTGTTCAAAAAGATGAGTAAGTGAAGAAGCTAAGGGGCTAAGGTGAAAAACCAGAAAAAAGAACCATGGGTCTCAAAGCTTCAACAAGGGAGAAAGAAGTAGACACATCCTCAAGTGAAGAGGATAGTGACAAAGAAGAAGAGGAGCTAGCCATGCTCTTAAGAAGAACCAAGGAGTTGATAAGGAGGAGAAAAGAGAGAAGAGTTTTCAAAAAATCAGCCCAAATTCCAAAAGAGAGAATAAATGATGTCACATGCTATGAATGTGGCAAATAAGGGCACATGAAGCATGAATGTCCCAAGTTGAAGAAGAAGAAAAGATGGGACAAAGAAAAGAAGAAAAGCTTCTCTGCCACTTAGGATGATGACTCAAGTGAAGAAGAGGAAGAAGGAGAGGTGGCCAATATATGCTTCATGGCATTAGGGGACTCTTCACAAGAGGTAAGTACATCCTCCCACCCCAATTCTGATTATGAGGTAGATGATATAAATAAAGAGCTATTGTAAGCTTTAACTTTGAAGTGTGACAAGTATAAGTCACAAGTTAAAACTTATAGGAAGAAATGCTCCAAACTAGAAGATGAGTATAAGTCTCTAAATGAGCTTGTGAATGAATTGAGGGCTTCTAATAAAAAACTTAAGAAATCTGTTGAAAATTTATCTACATCATCTTCTTCATTAGCCTCACTTAGAAAGGAGAATGACTCTCTCAAAGGGGAAGTCATTGAGCTTAGAAG
>CATIWR010109733.1:0-12874 GCA_949677035.1 Omphalea diandra
CATTTTTAAATGGCATTATTGAGGATGAAGTTTATGTTGAACAACCTCTTGGTTTTGAATCACATTGTTTTCCAAACCATGTTTTCAAATTAAACAAAGCCTTGTATGGATTGAAATAAACTCAAAGAGCTTGGTATGAAAGGCTTAGTTTCTTTTACAAAATGATTTTAAGAAAGGAAAGGTTGATACTACAATATTTGTTAAAAAGCACAAGCATGACACTTTAATTGTCCAAATCTATATTGATGATATTATATTTGGTGCTACTAATGAATCCCTTTGTGAAGATTTTGCTAAGTGTATGACTATGGAATTTGAAATGAGCATGATGAGAGAGCTCAAATTCTTTCTTGGTCTACAAATCAAGCAACTCAAAGAAGGGATCTTCATCAACCAAGCCAAATACACAAAGGAGATACTAGTGAAATTTGGCCTGGAAAGATGCAAAGTAGCAAAAACTTTAATGAATAGTACCATCAAGTTAGACAAGGATGAATCGGGTGCAGTGGTAGATGAAAAGAGATATCGAGGTATGACCAGATCTCTACTCTATCTTACCACTTCTAGGCCAGATATAATGTTTAGTGTTTGCATGTGTGCTAGGTTTCAATCCTCTCCTAAAGAGTCACATTTGAATGCTGTAAAGAGAATTTTCAAATATTTGCATGGCACTATTCACTTAAGACTATGGTATCATAGGAACACATCCTTTAGTCTAGTTGGGTATTCGGATGCGGATTACACAGGAAGTCTCTTAGATAGAAAAAGCACTTTTGGGACTTGCCAATTTATAGGAGATTGTTTAGTCTTTTGGTTTAGTAAGAAGCATGTATTGGTTGCCTTGTCCATCGTGGAAGCCGAGTATGTGGCTACGAGTTATTGTTGTACTCAAGTTCTTTATATGAAACAACAATTGAAGGACTTTGGTAAAACTATTGATCTCATTCCTATCTAATGTGACAATACCAGTGCTATTAATATTTCAAAAAAATCCCATCCAACACTTTAGAAGTAAGCACATAGATATTAGGCATCACTTTCTTAGAGATCATATGCAAATAGGTGATGTTGTATTAGAATTCATTAACACTAATCACCAACTTGCAGATATTTTCACTAAACCTCTAAATGATGAAAGGATGAACTTCATTAAGAGATAATTAGGAATGCTTGATGAAAGCTCCCTCTAGTGGAAATTTTTTGTATGATCGTATGTTTAATTGTGATGTGTGTGACATGTTTGATTAATGATGGTTTTATTATTAATTTCTAGTAGATCGCAAGCTTTTCAAAATCTTTCATTCTTATCCTTGCTTACTCATAATTTGCGGTCGCTATTCCGTCTTCACGGTAATGAATTACAAGTCTATTTCTCACGACTGTCAAAAGTGAATTCGCGGCCGCAAAATCTTTTTCCACTGTAATTTTGATCATTAATTTCAAAATTATGATCGTCACAGTGCGTGTTCTCGAGGAAATTTTTTTCGTTACTCACATTTTCTGGAAATCGAGGTAGCGACTAGGAAATTCGTGATCGCGAATTAGAGTAACCGCCTCACATTTATGTGATTTGATGGCCAACTGTTTCCAACCCTTTATAATTCTTTTTCTGACCATTTTTAGCCGTTGATACACCTCTTCAACAGCTATATATGCCCCATTCAAAAATATTTTTCTCACAACACTCAACCATTCTCATTCTCTCTAAAAAATTATCTCGATTCCTTCTAAGCAATCCTCATTTTCTACTATGGCCCTTTAAAAGATCTCCAAAGCTGACAGGGGCAAGGCAGTGGGTCAACCATTTGCCTCCCCTGCCCTTCATCTCATGAAGGGAATCACCAAAGAAGAAAATGAGAGATACAAGGCAAACTCTTCAAAGGTGATTATCCCCAACAAAATTCCTTCAACCTTCATGCTTGAAACCTTGAGGATCAATAATGAGATTCATGCATTCCTCTCCAATTTACGGTGGAACAAGTTTATATTTTGTGATGAGCCCGACTATGAGGAGATTATGTAAGAGTTCATATGCACTGTGCAATTAAGCCGCAAAGCCGACTCAAGGGCGAAACAATACGGGTAAGTATTTCGAGGCTTTGGCGACCCTTACTTTATTACCTTTGACCAACTTTCTTATTTTTTCAATTTACAAGTCAGAGAACACATACCCTTCATCATCTCTACACTCGATGTAATCTACTCCGAATTTTGGTCGGAGATTTCTATTGAAACCAGACATGACCCCCGTTCTTCTCTTTCCAAACACATCAAATCCTTACCATTATGGATCCTTTATTGCATCATCATTTTTTTTCAATAAATGCAAGGGGTGATGGCAATCAAAATGTCTCACAAAAGGACTTGACATTTTTGGTTTGCCTCATAAAAAATAAGCCCATTCAAACTAGTAGATATCTTGTAGATCAATTGATTCACATGAGTACAAAACCAAAATGACAGTTTTTACTCCATTCTCATGTCACAACCATCTACTGTTTCGTTGGAGCCCTTCATGAGGAAAATGAGCAATTCCTCACTAAGAAATTTTTACCCTCCCAAAACTTCCTTGATCTCACATATTTGATCAATGCCAAGGCCATACATCTAGACACCTATGTGTACACTTTAGGTGCGGAAGGAGCGAATAAAATGGAATCTTCGCAAGCATCGAAAAGGAAGAGAATGGCAATTGACGACGCTGCTTCATCCATTCCTCCTAAACTAAAGTCTAAGGGTAAACTCTCTCTCTCCACCATCAATAACAAGTTAGATAAACTCATGAGGATGATGAAAAAAAGACTCCTCTTCCTTTCACATCTTCATAGTGACATGGTGGACCTTCAAGAGAAATTAGGAGTCCTCTCATGCCATCTTTCAGATTTCACAGAATTCGAGGACACTCATGAAGAAGAAGGCAATGATAATGTAGAGGATGGAGAAGAGGCTCAATATGAAGATTAAGGTGTAGGTGATGACGAAGATCTTTATGGCGATGATTCTCCAACATTTTAGATTAGGGATACTTTGTACTTTTTTGTTTTCTATTTATGTTTAAAAAGTTTTTGATCCCTAGTTATGAATAAATAAACTTTGTCTTTCTTATATATTAACCTTTTATGTGATTGCTATTTTCTATTGTTTTTTCTATTCCTTTTCAATACTTATGCATGATTTCACCCTCTTTTTGTTCTTGCCAAAGGGGGAGAGATGGTATAATCCAAGGTTATGGAAGAGGAAATTATAAGGAAATTACAAATTGTACAATTATAACAAAAGTTGAAGGGGAGCATCAATAAGCAATATACTTATTTTTTATTGAATGAATGACATACTTGGCAAATTTTTGTCTTAAGTATTCATTGAATCATATTACAATCCAACTTCACTTTTGTACATCATTTTCACTTTGGATCAATCTAAGTTGTCAAAATAAAAAAGGGAGAGATTGTTGGACTAGGGTAGTTAACCTAAGTCTTAGACCTCTTTTAATCTTAACAAAGGAGATTGATCATGTATAATGTTTCAAAATTAGTGTTGTTTTACAGTCCTTTTGTTTTATCTAAGTTGGAAGTTGGATGTAGCACAAAATCTGCAAAGTATGAAAAGTGTCTTCTAAATCACGACCGCTACCTTAGATTCGCAACCGCGATTCATTAGAAGACTTGCAAGAAATCAGGTAGGAGAAATCCCAGAGTCTTTTCTCAACCGCGATTCATTCAAATAATGGTGTCCAAAATTGGCAGACGAATTCGCAGTGTGTGTCACGCCCAATTCGTAACCGTGAATTTTGAAGTAACTCAAGAGGGAAGTAAGTCTGCAATCACAGCGTGACAAGTGTCCCAGCTATTCATTGGAAGGCAATTTTTACAGAGGCATCTTATTGGTAGTGACCTTGAATCATGAGAAAGAAGATGACCATCTTCGACAGACAAATTCGCGTCCTTCTATTGCGACCTATATAAGAATGATTGCGACCGCGACTTATGAAAGCATGTGAAAGGCAATGGCTATATTTCCTGGTGAACTAATCAAAAGCTGCCATGTGGACTAGCCGTTAGACACAAATGGGATTTTCCTTTAGGAATTTGGATTTCGCAATCACTAATGAGTAGTAGCGACCGTGAATTGAGAATGTCAAGCATTTAATGCAGAATCTGTCAAGCATGTCTTAAAAATTTGATGAGCTATGATCTGCAACATCTCTTTGGTGAAGTTTGGGTATAAATACTTCACCAAATAGCCATGAACAGGGTTGCTAAGAAATTTATTACAAGAAATTAAAGCTTTCAATCTTTGCTACTCATTTTCTTCAAGTTTCTTTATGAAATTGTAAGTGTTAGGTGTGAGCATTAAATACCAAGTTGTAAGGTTGTAGTGTGAGCCTACAAAAACACTTCAAGATAGGTTTTAGTGTGAGCCTAGTGAAAAACTTGAGTGAGGTTATGTGTTAGCCTAAAAACACATTGTTGTAAGGTTATGTGTGAGCCATCAAAACACAAGTTTTACAAGTTGGGTGTGAGCTTGAAAACACCTTGAGATAGTGAAATACCCAATTGTTAAATTAGGGAGTGAACGTAGGGTCGATTATACCCGAACCACTATAAATCATTATCTCCATTCTACTCATTCTTCTTCCCCTCTTCTTTTATTTTTGAAATTTTTATACACCAATTCAACCCCCCCCCCTCCCTTCTTGGTGCCAAGGGACAATAATAATAAATAGTGAAACTTCATGAAAAGAAATTTTTATATGTTTAGTTTTGGTTTGAAGATATGTTTAACTAAATGTGTTTTAACTATGCAAATGTATTTCCATCTAATATTGTGCTTAAGATGAATCATTTACATTTCACATATTACATATTAATTGAATGCATCATCATTATGTGAACGTCTCATTGGTTTCACTCAAATAAGTGAAATCTTGCTTACGACACTATCTTTTTATCGATCAATAGGACGAGGGTATTTAAATTAGTAATGACCCTAAGTTGTGGTTCACACTTAGATTAATGAAGGATCATTTTAGCCTCTCGTATAATCCAAATGAAGGTTATATGGGACCAAATACAGGATAATTCATTGGTACCATCCCTAGGAAATGTGGAATCGCTACCTGACTTTCAGGGAAGGAAAATTTTGAACCTAATCTAAGTCAATTTAGAAGGCCCATTTCATCTTCACCCCATCAGAGATTGGGTTTGAAAATTGCGTATGACTTAGGGAAGATGTTAGGCACCCCAAAATCATTAGGATATCAATATATGGCCTTCAGACATTTTTGATTTACTCTTAATATTTTAATTGACCTATTGATTAGTTTCATTAACACCCCTAAACATACATCTAAGCATGATCCATTAAACAAATAAAGTCACCAACTCTAAAGGGAAGGGTCATGCATCATGTAATGGGGTTACCATGTATTCATCTATACATAACATTTTAGAGAGGGAAGGGGGATCGTGTGACATGGAATCAGGGTTATCATGCATTCATCCATACCACAATCATCCATAAACAAATAGGATGATGGTTAAGGCCACATGCATGGTCTAATGCTACTAAGAATACCTACACCTAATGAAAGAGAAGAAGTTATTAATGAAATGATGAAAAAGAACAAATAAATGAAACTAAAAAAAAAAAAGGAAATAAAGGTGCTGCCCAAAAATTTTCTTTTTGCTTATGAACATTAGATTAGCTTATAAAATATTTAGGACTAATTTCTAGGACACTCACCCTTTATTTTTAGTGAAATATTTTTCCATCTATCAGTTTGGTTGGTTGCCTTGATTTGCATTTACTTCAGACTTTGATCTGTGATATGCATAAGGAACAAATTAAATTAATTACTAGAATAACTTATGAAAAATTATGGTGTATACCTAGGATCATCAATAATTTATTCATCCATTATGCTATCTTGTCAGTCTTTTGATGATTTGTTCATGAGTACCAATTAATATATATATATATATATATATATATATATATATATTAGGAAATTATTTTCATAACTTCCGTAAAGCTTGTAATTAGATCTTAGTAACTAGGACTTGTTGTTTCCTTGCCTTCGAATTTGGACCTCTTTAATTTTTTTACTCTTTGACCTCGGTAATTATGTATAAAATATATACATATACGTATTTTCTATTATTCATTCCCCCTTTCATTTCTTTTCCTTTTCCTTATAAGGGATTGTTGCCTTCTAGAAAGGGAGTGAAACTGTGGGCCATGCTAGAGAATGGGGTCGAACATTGCATCCTTTGATTATGGCCCATTTAGAGGGTATGAGGGATTGAACCTTCTTGCGGATGCTACAAATGAGATACCAAAGGTCAACCTAGTGATAGCTCATGCATTATTGGAGCGGTGGATGGACACGGCTCACACCTTCCATCTTCCCTTAATTAACAAGGTGATGATCACACCTAGAGACTTCACCTTCCTAACTAGACTGTGATTTGTGGGTAGTCCCTTTCCCACATATTCTAAGTGCATGAGCTAGTCTTCAGAGGGACTACTTGTTTAGGGTCCTTGGTTACATTCCCCTGCTCATAGGGTGGAAGATTGTGGCAAGGTCTAATGTATGGACACCAGGGATAACTCTGATGAGGTGATTGCCCAATACACATACTATTTTTTATTGTATGCTCTATTGGGGGAGGGGACCTCAGCCAGAACCAGATGTGTAAGTTTCCCTACTTGCGGCTCGTTAGTGCTTTCGGAGGCGCTACTCTCAAACACCTTTGATGTGTTCAAGCGCTATTTTATGCTACTGTTGAAGGACTTAGGCTTACTACATCACTTTGATTGGGGGCCTGCAGTATTGGCGTACCTTTATAGTTATCTCGATTAGTGCTTTCAAGGTATGGGGTACATATGTAGTGTATTAATGGTCCTCATCATAAGCATCTCTCAATTATTTTTTTATGCTTGAGTTATATTTGATCACTTTGATACTTATGCTATCTTTATTAATAGAAATGACATGTGAAGTTAGGCTTGCTGGAGGGGCTAGACCCCAAGGATGACATAGATGGTGGCTACCTCAGCCTCATGATAGAGTGTCCCGTCTTATATGGAGTGCTCAGTCATTGCTAGGCATGCTTGCTAAAACACGATTACTCTAGACTAGGTACTTCTCCCTCAATAGATAAAATTGTGTGAGTTATGATTATTTGTCTTTTATTACCTAGTTTCACACTTATAGTAGTTTTCCATCTTTATTGCAGTTGTGCCTCAACTAGAGGGATCCCAGAGAGACGTGACCTATAGAGGTGGTAGAGGCCGAAAATGAGGCCAAGGCCATCTCTTACGATTGTCATTTAATAGTGGGGCCCTTCATTCTAGAGTGGTATTTATGAGAGTGCATCTTTTGCTAGCATAAGGGCATGGATGAGCAACCTACCCCATAACACCCACCAATGAGCCTATTATGGGCAATGAACCTTAAAGGTACAGAGCTTAGTATAACAATGTGTTATTTTTTGGGGGTGCAACTATCTTTTATCAGTACTCGCTATAGGTCCTGGATGGTTGGAGCACCCATGGGAAGTCTTCCTCTATCAGAGGTGGCTATTTAGGCATTCCCTCTACACATCTCTTACAAGGGGATTATTTTATAGTATGAAATTAAGGGCACTACTAGACAAGCTACTCAGAGGTATGTTGTTCCTGCTTCTGCATTTGATGTTGCTACTGTCTAGGGTTGCAAATAGGCCCATAGATTTTTTTGAGAGGCATGGAGCATGCAGTGGTTGGTGACCTAGCTTCCATGCTTCGTCTAATGGAGTATTATAAGACTTCATTGACTGGGTCATGATGTCACTGTGGATCACCTAGTTTGCCTCCACATTTGAGCTGGTTGAGACCACCCACACAAGTATTTTCTTTTTTTTTCTCCTTATACCCTAACTACGATGTTAGCTTTTGTTTCTAAGGATGTTTCTCTCCTCTTTTTACAAATTCTTCATGTGCAAGTTAAGGTTATAGTTGATCTAAATGTTGACCTAAAAGGGTTGTGATGCAATAGATGTGTTTTAAGTAGGTTGGCAAGAGAAAGTAAAAAAATGCATGTATGTATGGTTATGATTTATGTTTTGTGTCATGTTTTTCCTAACCCTCATGTTTCTTATAGGAAATCATCTAATGATTGAACCACTAGATCAAAAAGAAGGACCAACATTTGACAAAGGTAGAGTAGTTGCAGAGCACGGGTATGTGGCGACAGATGGTGAGGTTGAGGATTCTGAGGTGACTCCTTATAGAATCGAAGATAGATAAGCTCAGGCGATCCCCTTTTTTTTAACTTTTTTATGATGTTTTTTTTCTTTTTCTCCCATTTTAGTATAACACCTTTGGTAGATATTTTACACAGTTGTATAGTTTGTTATGCGATTTGAAAGCCCCATTTTTTGGATGCTTGTGTTAGACTAGGTTGGTTTAACCCAAGTCATGAACCTCTTTTAATCTTAACAATAGAGATTGATCAGTTCTAATATTTTCATAAGTGTTGTTTTGTAGATTATAAGTTAGATTTCTTATTGAATGAGATGGAATTCAAAATCTCTAACATTGTAAAGATCATTCAAATTTGCGGTGTGGTTATTCTAAATAATGATCACAAAATAGCTTTAAGCATAGATGAAGCTAGATCAGAGAAATTTACAGGCACTTTCACAGTCGCGACTTCGCCGAAGAAAAGTAACCTAAAGTCACAGAGGAATCCACGGTGGGTGTCGAGTTAGGTTCGCAACCGCGACTTTCATAGTGACAAAGGAGGGATCCAAAGCCACAACCAAAGCATGCCAAGTGTCCTAGTTATCTATTGAAGATAAAAAATTATAAGGGGGAATATGTAGTCGCAACCACAACTCAAAGAGTTGAAGCTTCCTTGCCAAATAGAGGAATTTGCGGTCTCAATTGCACACAAGACTTAGGTATCTCGCGACCATGACTTTTGATAATGGTTAGAGCACAATGACAATATTTTCATAGACAACTAATGGACAACTAACACGTGGACTAGCCGTTAGACACAAACGGGTTTTCCACTGCGATTTTAGGCTCCACAATGGAAATTGGAAATTCGCAATCACTAAATGGTAGTAGCGATCGCAACATCCGCCTGACAAGCATTTAATGCTAAATGTGCCTAGCACATCTTAGAGATTTGTTGATAGTTTTAGTTGAACATCTCTTTGGCGGATATGAGTTATAAATACTCCACCAAACATATGAAATAGTAAGAGAATTCATTAATTTTACAACCAATCTCTTGCTAACTTGCTACTCACTTTTTCATTCTCATTTATGTGTTGTTGATTGTTAGGTGTGAGCAATAAACACCATTGTAAAAAGGTTGAGAGTTAGCTTAAGGTCAAAACTCTTGCGAGAGGTTTTAGTGTGAGCTTACAAAACACTTGTGATAGTTTTTTGTGTGAGCCTAGAAAACACAAGGTGTAAGGTTATTGTGTGAGCCATAAACACAAGTTGTAAAAGTTTGGTGTTAGGTTGAAAACACCTATTGAGTTGAGTGAAATACCTAATTGTAGATAATTCGGGAGTGGACGTAGGGTTAGTTAACACCCAAACCACTATAAACATTTGTGTCAATTTCTTTCTTCTCTTACTCATCTTCTTAAACACATTAACCTTATTTTTAATTTTTAAATTGAGTACCAATTCAATCCCGCTTGTTCTTGCCCTAGGCCAATAAGTGGTATTAGAGCCATGTCTCACTACAAACCTTATTTGAGTGAGTAAAGATCAATAGAACAAGAGGGAATCCACTCACACCTCAAGCCTTATTTTGATGGAGCTGATTATACTCATTGAAAGTGTATGATGGAGATCTATCTAGATATGGATGTAGTGGATCTATGGGATGTTGTTGTTAAATAATGAAAGCCACCCACCAAAATGGTGGATGAGAGTGAAGAAGTAATCCCTAGAGAAGAATGGGTTGAAGCACATAGAAGATCCAATGGCAATAATAAGTGAGCCATGGTAATCCTTCTAAGCTCTCTCTTAAGACAAGAAATTAGAAGGGTACAACATTGCCAAACTGCCCATTAGATTTGGAAGGCATTGGAGAACTATCATGAAGGCACCACTTTGGTGAAATCCAGATGACTATAGATATATGTGATGGAGTATGAGCTATTTATGATGAAGAAGGATGAAAGCATCACTGACATGATGAATAGTCTTATAGCAGTCACCACCAACATGAAGAAGTTTGGTAGGATTCTCACAAATCATTAGGTAAACTCTAAAATTCTAAAGTCTTTGCTTCTTAAGAAATTTGGTGCTAGAGTGTGTAGTATCTAAGAATCCAACCTGAAAATAGGGAAGGTGCTAATGGATGTCTTGATAGGCAAACTCTTAACTCATGAGTTGACCATAAAGAAAGATGAGGAGTTGAAGAAAATGAGGGGGAAAGGAGAAAAATCTGAAAAGTAAGAAAGGAAGACCTTGGCACTCAAGTCTACATCTAAAAAGAAGGAAGTGGAGGTTACTTCAAGTGAAAAAGAAAGTGGCAAGAAGAAAGAGGAACTAGCAATGCTCTCTATAAGGACCAAGGAGCTTATTAGAAGAAGAAAAGAAAGAAGAAACTTTAAGAAAGCTACTCCTAATCCCAAAAAGAGATCAACCGAAGTCACTTGCTATGAGTATGGCAAGTAAGGCCACATTAAGTATGAATGTTCCAACTTAAAGAAGAAGAAGAAAAGGGACAAAGAGAAGAGGAAAAGCTTCAAAGCCATTTGGGATGATAGCTCAAGTGAGGAAGAGGAAGATGATGAGATTGCCAACATATGCTTTATAGATTAAGAGGAATCTCCTAGTGAGGTAAGCACTTCATCTTATTCTCATTCTAATTATGATGATTTAGATGATATAAATGAAGAGCTTCTAGAAGCTCTCACAATGAGATGTGACAAATATAAGTCACAAATGAAGACTTGCAATAGAAAATGCTCAAAATTAGAGGATGATTACAAATCCCTTAATAATATTGTAAGTGAATTGAGGGCTTCAAATAAAGAACTAAAAAAGTCAATAGAAAATCTTTCTAAATCATCTTCATCGTTAGCTTCATTAAGAAAATGGAATGTCTCTCTAAAAGGATAAGTCATTGAGCTTAGAAGCTCTATCTTAAAATTTCATAAGGGTAAGGAAACTTTGGATACACTCATAGTATCATAAAGGTCTGCCTTAATTAGACATGATCTAGGATTTAATGAAGTCTCAACCTCCACATCTATATTTACTACATTCATTAAAGCATAAACACCTCAAACTTCAAGTATTAAGGTCATTAGAAAGAAAGATGCTCCTAGCACAAAGCCATGTATGCCTAACGACAAAGGAAATGCCCCCCAAGGCTCAAGAGCCAAGGCTGAAAGAGCAAATTATGCTTACATTTACAATAAGAAGCATGTTCAAACACACAAACATAAAAAATTATCTTATACTCCGTATCACTCGTGCACTTGCATACATTCCCATAACTACATCATGAGAAGGCCTCATGTTCATAGTAAGATTGTGCATAGGAGAAAGACTCATAAGTATAAACTTCAATGTCATTATTGCATGAGATATGGACATATTAATATTTATTGCTACATTAGGAAGGCTCACCTCAAATTGGAGGACCCTCCAATACCTAACCCCTTGGGACCCAAGTATGTTTGGGAACCAAAGAAGAGATGATTTATTTGTGTTGTATAGGAATGTTTGGTAGCCACCAATGAACCAAATGACTGGCATGTGGATAGTGGATGCTCAAAACATATGACGAGCAATAGGAAGCTATTCATGGCCCTAAAGGAAAAGGAAGGTGGTAAAGTCACATTTGGTAACAATGCCAAGGGTAAGGTAATTGACATCAGAACCATTGGTAAGAATGGTTGTTCTTTAATTAATGATGTTTTGTTAGTTGATGGCTTGCAACATAATTTGTTAAGTGTAAGTCAATTATGTAACAAAGGTAATAAAGTCACCTTTGACCCTAAAGAATGTCGAGTTACTACATTAATGGATAAAAAGGTTGTTTTCAAGGGTGAAATGAAAGACAATACCTACTAATTAAGTTAAATAATTTGGCTAACTAAATCTTTTAAATGTCTTATGTCTTTTAGTAATAAAGCTTGTCTATGGCATAGAAGACTTGGACATGCTAGCATGGAGCTCTTACAAAGCTTATCTAAAGGAAAGCTAGTTGAAGGTCACCCCAAGCTAAGTTTCTCAAAAGACAAGACATGTGGTCCTTGCCATATAGGGAAGCAACATTAATCTTCCTTCAAGGCTAAAAATGTTGCAAGTACATCTAAACCTCTTCAACTAATTAGTATGGACTTGATAGGACATACTAGGAGTGATAGTTTATGTGGAAAACATTATGCACTAGTCCTAGTTTATGATTATTCTAGGTTTACTTAGGTATCCTTTCTAGCTCATAAGTATGATACCTTTGATGCTTTCAAAAGTTTTGCAAAAAGAATTGAAAATGAAAAGGGTTACTTCATTTCTTCTACAAGAAGTGACATGGAAAATAATTTCAAAATGAAGCTTTTGAATCTTAATGTTTAGAGAATGAGACTTTTCAAAATTTTTCAACCCCTAGAACACCATAATAAAATGGTGTTGTAGAGAGGAAAAATAGAACACTAGTAGAAATGGCTAGAACAATGCTCAATGAGTATTGTTTACCAATTTGCTTTTGGGCCGAAGCCATTAATACTTCGTGTTATGTTGCAGGTAGAGTTTTTAAATGACCTATTCTTAATTAAACATCTTATGATCTATGGAATGATAGAAAACCCAAGATATCATACCTAAGAGTATTTGGATGCAAGTG
>CATIWR010109747.1:0-53563 GCA_949677035.1 Omphalea diandra
CACTAGAAGTGCTAGCTTAGGTGGAAAGCATTATGCACTAGTCCTTGTAGATGATTACTCTACACTTACTTGGGTATCTTTTTTAGCTCATAAGAATGATTCCTTTGATGCTTTTAAAAGCTTTGCAAAAAGGGTTCAAATGAAAAAGGTTACTTCATATCTTCTATTAGAAATGATCATGGAAAGGAATTTCAAAATGAGTCTTTTGAAAATTATTATTTAGAGAATGAAGTTTTTCATAATTTTGTAGCTCCTAGAACACCACAACAAAATGGTGTTGTAGAGAGGAAAAATAGAACATTGGTGGAAAATGGCGAGGACAATGCTCAATGAATATTCTCTACCAAATTACTTTTGGGCTGAAGCCATTAACACTGCATGCTATATTGCAAATAGAGTTTTTAAAAGACCCATTCTCAATAAAACAACTTATGAGCTATAGAATGGTAGGAAACCCAATATATCATACCTTAGAGTATTTAGATGTAAGTGCTTCATTTTGAACACCAAGGATAATCTTGGGAAATTTGATTCAAAAACTAATGAAGGTATCTTCTTAGGATATTCCACCTCGAGCAAAGCTTATAGAGTCTTTAACAAAAGTTTAATGGTAGTTGAAGAGTATATGAATGTTGTTTTTGATGAATCTAGTAAACTTGATCTTGGGAAATGTATTTTTGTTGATGATCTTGTAGGTGACTTTAAGAAGTTAGAATTGGAAAATTCTATAAGAAAATAAGATAAAGAAGAAGATGATTCATCAAGAGTATATAAAGACCAACTTAATCAATAACAAGTAGAGCCAAGCCAATATCTACCTAAGGATTGGAGATTTTTCAAGTATCACCCTAAGGACTTGTTCATTGGTGATACATCTAAGGGCATAAGTATTAGACCTCAACTTAATCTTTTAGATAATAATCTTTCATTTGTTTCTCAACTTGAGCCAAAATCAATTGATGAGGCTCTTGATGATGAGAGTTGGGTACTTGTTATGCAAGACGAACTCAACCAATTTGAGAGAACTAAGGTATGGGAACTTGTCCCTAGGCCTAAAGAACACCCAATTATAGGTTGTAAGTAGGTGTTTAGGAACAAGTTAGATGAGCAAGGTTTCATCACTAGAAACAAAGATATATTAGTTGTTAAGGGATACAACCAAGAGGAAGGCATAGACTATGATGAAACTTTTGCCCCCATAGTAAGATTATAGGCGATTAGGATTCTTTTAGCCTTTGCATGACAAATGAATTTTAAACTTTTTCAAATGGACGTGAAAAGTGCATTTTTGAATGGTATCATTAAGGAGGAAGTCTATGTTGAACAACCTCCAGGTTTTGAGTCACATTATTTTCCAAACCATTTTTTTTAAATTGAACAAAGCCTTACATGGTTTGAAATAGCTCCTAGAGCTTGGTATGAAAGACTTAGTTCATTTCTCTTGAAAAATGATTTTGAAAAAGGAAAAGTGGATACCACACTTTTTGTTAAAAAGTACAAATATGACACATTAATTGTTCAAATCTATGTTGATGATATCATTTTTTATGCTACTAATGAATCTCTTTGTGAGGATTTTGCTAAGTGTATGACTAGAGAATTTGAAATGAGCATGATGGGAGAGCTCAAGTTCTTTCTCGGTCTATAAATCAAACAATCCAAGGAAGAGATCTTCATTAACCAAGCCAAATACACAAGGGAGATACTTAAGAAATTTGGCATGGATGGTTGCAAGGTAGCTAAAACCCCAATGAGTGGTGCCATCAAGCTAGATAAAAACAATCGAGCAAAATGGTAGCTGAAAAAAGATAATGAGGTATGATCGAATCTCCAATTTATCTTATTGCTTCTAAGCCAGATATCATGTTTAGTGTTTGTATATGTGTTAGGTTCCAACCCTCTCCTAAATAGTCTCGTTTGAATGCTATTTAGAGGATTTTTAAATATTTGCATGGCACACTTAGGGTTATGGTATCCTAAGGATTTTTCCTTTAGTATCAAAGGATATTCTGATGCGGATTATGCATGTTGCTTATTAGATAGAAAAAACACTTCTGGGACTTGCCAATTTATAGGTGAATGCTTAGTTCTTTAGTTTAGTAAAAAGTAAATGTCGGTTACCTTATCCACTGCGAAAGCCGAACGTGTTGTTGTAGGTTGTTGTTGTACCCAAGTCCTATGGATGAAAAAACAATTAAAGGATTTTGGCAAAATGATTGATCACATTCATATTAAATATGATAACACAAGTGTTGTTAATCTCTCTAATAATCCCATCCAACACTCTAAGAGCAAACACATAGATATTAGACGTCATTTTTTTAGAGATCATGTGCAAAAGGGTGATGTTGTGTTAGAATTTATTGACACAAATCATCAACTTGTAGGTATTTTCAGTAAACCTCTAAATGAAGAAAGGATGAACTTCATTAAGCGAGAATTGGGAATGCTTGATGGAAGCTCCTTAAAGTGAAATTTTTTTTATCTTATGTGTGATATTGCTATGTATATTGATATTTGTTGATTTGTGATATTTGTGGTTGATAAAGTAAAGTGGATCACAATTTTTTTTTTTCAAAATTCAACTATTTTTCATTGCTGACTCAAAATTCACGGTCGTTATCCTTCCTTTACGGTCGTGAATAACAAGTCAATTTTACCCGGTTGTCAAACATCAATTTACGATCGCAAAATTTCAGTTCCACCGCAAATTTTGGTCAAATTTCAAATTTTTTGATCGTTAAGGCACGTAATCCTGAGAAAGTTTTATTCGTTACTTAAATTTTCTTGAATTCGTAATCGCGACTCATGGATTCATGGACACGAATTAGAGTAACCGCCTAGACATTTAAATGATTTGACTGCCAACCATTTCCAACTCTTCATTAATTCATTTTTAGCCATTTTTACACCCCTTTAAAGGCTATAAATACCCCCTTCAATAGTCACATCCTCACTTCTGCTACAAACATCTTTTCTCTCTCTCAAATCTCTCTAAAATTCTCCTAAACTCTCATCCTCTCTTACTATGGTTCCAAAGAAGATCTCTAGAGCAGATAAAGGCAAGGCAGTGGCTCAGCCCTCTGCACCCCCTACCCTCCATCTCATGAAGGGAGTTACTAAGGAAGAAAAAGAAAGGTATAAAACCAACTCCTCTAAGATCATTCACCCAAATAAGAGATACCCTTAACTTTTATGCTAGAAACCTTAGGTACCAATGCAAAAATTTAAGCTTTCCTCTCCAATTTGGGCTATAACGAGTTCATCTTTCAAGATGAATCCGGTTACGAAGAGGTTGTGCAAGAATTCATGTGCATCGTCCAATTGAGTTGAAAAGTTGATTTAAGAGCAGGTCAATACGGGTTAGTGTTACGGGCCTTTGGCGACACTCTTTAGATTACTTTCGACCAATTATCTTCTCTTTTTAATTTACAAGTTAGAGAAAACATCTCCTTCATAATCCTTGTACTTGATGTTATCTATTCTGAGTTTTGGTAGAAAATCTCCATATAAACCAAACACAACCCCCGCTCTTCTTTGTCTAAACACATCAAATCCCCACCCCTTTGTATACTCCACCATGTCATCACCTTTTTCGTAAATGCAAGAGGTGATGGTAACCAAAAAGTGTCCCAAAAAGACTTGGCATTTCTTTTCTGCCTTATAAAAAATAAACCAATCCAAACTTGTCAGTACCTTGTGGATCAAATGATTCACATGAGTACCAAACCTAAGAGCCAATTTTTGCTACCTTCATATATCACTGCCATATACCATTTTGTTGGAGCCCTTGATGAGGAAAAAGAAAAATTCCTTACCAATAATCTACCTTTGCAAAACTTCCTAGATCTCACCTACTTTATAAACGCCAAGGCTATTCATCCGGACACTTATGCATATACACTAGGTACAGTTGGAGCAGAGAAGATGGAAACTTCACAAGCTTTTAAAAGGAAGAGGCTCCACATTGGAAGGCACAATTCAAGTCCCTCCTCCTTAACAAAAACCCAAGTCCAAGTTGTCTCTTGTCACCATTGATAGAAAACTCGACAAGATGATGAGAATGATGAAAAAAAGATTCTTATTTCTCTCATATCTTTATAGTGACATGGTGGACTTCAAGAGAAGTTAGGGATTCCTCCTTCTCATCTTCCAGACTACACCGAATTTGATGATACATAATATGGAGATGGCAATGAAGACAAAGTTTAGGATGGGAATGAAGTAGAAGGAGCCATACATGAGCAAGAGGAAACATCTTCTAGAGATGATGATGATTCTCCTACTCTCTAGATTAGGGATCCTTTGTATTTTTCTTATTTTTGTTTATGTTTCAAACTAATGTGATCCAATAAGTTATATATATAAAAAGTTGCTTCTTTGCAATTCATTGTCGTATGTGATTGATGAATTTTATCTTTATATTTTTGCATTCTTATTTTTCTCTTTATGTTCACTTATGCTTGTTTTCTTTATCCTTATGTACCCTCTTTTTGATCTTGCCAAAGAGGGAGAGATAGTAAGAATCTAAGTTTAATGGCAAAAAAATAATAACTTAAAAATTTTAGCATAAGTTGAGGGCGAGCATCATACCTTCATACTTAAGTCTTTTCGATAAATGAATGTCATACTTAGGAAATGTTTACCTTAAGTATTATTCATTAAAATTTTACCTTAACTGCACTCAACTTAATATTTCTGCATTATTTTTCCTTTGGATCAATCTAAGTTATCAAAATAAAAAAGAGGGAGATTGTTGGACTAGGACAGTTAATCCTAAGTCTTAAACCTCTTTTGATCTTGACAAAGGAGATTAATCAATTCCAATGTTTCAATTAAGTGTTATTTTGCAGTTTTTAGATAGTCTTTAAATTTGAAGATGGATGAAGTCCAAAATCTCTAAAGAAAGCAAAGTGCCTCCTAACACACGACCGTAACTTCATAAATCGCAACTATGAACTAGACTAAGGCATGTTGACAAATTGGACAGATGAATTCGTAGGCCACTTCTCTGTCGCGACAGATCCAAGGATGGGAGTGCCAAAGTCACAGACAAATTCGAGGTGTGTGTCACACCTCAGTCACGATTGTGAATTTTGAAGTAATTTAAGAGGGAATCAAGTCCATATGCACAACATGACAAGTGTCCTAGGTGACCGTTAGAAGACAAAAATCGTGATAGCAACTTATGGGTAGTGACCGTGAATCATGAAGAAGAAGATGAACATTTTGACAGATGAATTCGTGTCTTGAGTCGCGGCCTGTACAAGGAAAATCACGACCACTACTTTTATGAGCAGATGAAAGGCAATGACTATATTTTCTTGGTGAACCAATGGGAAGATGACACGTGGACTAGCCATTAGACATAAATGGGGATTTTCGTCGAAAGTTTTAGCTCCCGTATGGAAATTGGAAAATCTCAACTGCGAAATAGTAGTAGCGACCATGAATGAAGCCTAACAAGCATTTAATGCATAATATGTCTAGTATACTTTAGAGATTTGCTACTAGTTTTGTTGCAATGTCTCTTTGGTGGGTAGAGGCTATAAATACCTCACCAAACATTTGTAAATGCAAGAGAATTCATTAATTTGTAACCCAAACTCTTGCAATTTCACTACTCAATCTTTTCTCTTATTTAGGTGATTGTTTGATGTGAGCATAAACACCATTTATAAAGGTTGTAGTGTGAGCCTGTAAAAACACTAAAAGAGGTTATTGTGTGAGCCTTAAAAACACAAGTGTAAAGGTTGTTATGTGAGCCTCAAAACACAAGTGTAAAGGTTATTATGTGAGCCTTGAAAACATAAGTGTAAAATTTTGGTGTGAGCTTAGAAATACTGCTAAAAGATAGTGGAACACCCAATTGCTGAAAATTACGGAGTGGATGTAAGGTCAATTATACCCAAACCACTATAAATCTTGTGTCTCCATTCTACTCATTTTCCTTCTTACCTTTTTGTTTTAATTTGTGTACACCAATTCAACCCCCTCTTCTTGATGCATAGGATCAACAAAAACAATTTTAAAATGATCACACCCATGTTCATATATATTTCACTTATGCACAAAACAATACTAAATTCATTTTAATTGAATTTGTAAGTGGCTTTGATACCACTGTTGGATTTTATAAAACAAACACCACAAGAAACAAAAATTTAAAACATACAAAACCCCATATGGACCTATGCAATTCAATTAATTCAATAAGAAGGATATGAATCCTACCAATTTGAGATGAATTATAAGATTATTGAAAGGTAGAGAGGTAGTTTACACTAGTAACACTCTACCTCAAGCTTGGAGTCTGATTTAAATGATACTAATCGATGCATGTCCTCTACAAGTATCCACACAAATAGGCTTCCATTGAAATGAATGGTGTGCTACCATTAACTTTTTGAAATAGCTCTCACACTCTAGACTCTTGCATTTTGGAATGGATACTCTCATGTTTTTATTCCAAAACCTTAATGGATGTGTTATAACTATTTTACAGATATCTCCCTATTGTGTATCTTAAAAGATATAAATAATTATATTTCCCATCATATTTTAACTTTAAAATAATATATATATCTAGATATTTTCTGATAATATCTCTAATTATCTTAATAAATATATGTCCAAAGAGTGTAGCAATATAATTCTATTTTTTGTCTATCCTATGTGTGCACCCTTTTAGGTTCATACAACATTGGCAGTACCCCATTATTTTTGGCCCACAAATAATAAGTGATATCTAGCAAGACATTATGACTATCTAAGTTATGTAAACATCATTAATTTGACCTAACCTATTTGACAAATAGTTATAACCCTTTTGTCACTTTATATCTCAATTAAATATAAGACATGAATCATGTCATCTTTATATAGTCCAATTAAATTGTTTCTCAATTTCTAAGTAGACTAATGTAAAATGACATTTACAACTTTCATCAATTCATTTCTACATGGCCATGCAATTTATTCAGTCTAATCCATCGAGGAGGCTTAGAGATATATTTCTCATAAATGCATAAGGGATAAATTCCTACTCAATCACTTATATTATTTTATATGAGTTACTTCATATCTAATATCAGTCTATATAATCATGATGTTGGATTCAAAACATGAATTTCATCATATTGGAATCTATTATTATTTTTAGGTTAGGATTAACTTAACACTATTGCATGAGAATCACTCATGACTTATTCATGTAGCATTCTCGTAATGGGTTAGTCCAATATAATGTTTCTCAAACATGTATCTGTGTGTTTAACTTGATATCCCATATACATGACCATTTATACATCGTCATTAACCAAAACACAACTAACATGTATTTATGTGTTATCTTGATATCTCATATATATGACCATCTAATCATAGTCATCAATCAAAACATAAAGTAACATGTATCTATGTGTTTGACTTAATATCCCACATACATGACCATCTAAACAAAGTCATCAATTATAACACATATTAGTCTTCATTCATTATTAGGGATAATTTATAATAAAATTCTTTACACTTAAAGGTTTAATTATCAAGTTGCATATTTTAATGGCCTTAAGTATATTAACTATTCATGAAATTTATCATTTAGTTCTAAACACAATATAATAGAGATATTTAATAAAATACAACCATGACATCATTAAAAATATCAATTACAAAAATTGACCTAGAACACATTACTAACATATGGATGGGACATGGATGTTCGATACAACAAGTTGCCACAATAGACGTATCTTGTTACTCTTTTATGCATCTTTACAACTTCCACTTTGTTTGAAGGTAGCTCGCCTTTGTTAAGGAACTTAATGATTGGCCTTATCCAGTCGTATGATTCAAAATGTTTATGATCCCTAATTCATTAATTATAAACCTACTTTTTTCTTATTTGAGCTAGAAGTTTTGGAATGTGACTCTCTATTTTGCTAATACTTTAGTAGATATATCTACCTCCTAGTTATTTTTCTGAGGGATTCAGTTGATCTTCCATGTTCCCCTTGCTCGTTGATCCTATTGAGTAGATGTTAACATTTCTTTAGGTATTCTACCAAGTTCTCATCCTTCATCTAGTAATCTCCTATAATTCATTGACTACCACCATTGTGTTGTTGAATATGTGCAACTCCTGCATTCAAACTTTTAGGGCTAAATTGAGCCAATGATTAAGGCCTCATACTCTACAACATTATTAGTAGCCTTAAATTTTAAAGTAATGGAATAAATGATTATGACCTTACCAAAACCTTGAAGAATAATCTCACCTTCTACTCTATTCTCATTCGAAGCTCCATCCACAAGTAATGTCCATATGTATAATGGCTCAATTGAGTTTGAATCTTTCCTTATCATGTTCATAAAAAAGTTTTTCAAACATTATGCTTTAAGAAAGATTATAACTCATACCTGACATTATGTTCATTGAGTTAGAGGGCCTAATATACCAGTCATTTGAATGATTCTATCCACTATAAAATTTTGCATACTTTCATTCATACTGTAATTATATCTACTTAATAGTAAGACCCACGTTTTTCTACTAAAATAACTAAGGCCATGGCTAACTTTTCTAACTTTAAGTATCAAAGTTTTGCCCCTCATAACACCCAATTAGTGTAATACACTAGGTGTTGCTCATCATCCACTTTCCAAAAGAGAACATATGATATGGTTTCAACTATTTCTATAAGATAATGTATTAGGCCTCTTTGGCTTCAGGTTTGTACAATATGGGTAGAGTGCATATAAGTTTTTTAAGGTCCTCGAGTGTAGTTTGATAGTCCTATGACCATTTTAAAGTGTTTGAGGTTCTTAAGGCTTTTATACATGAGGAGGCACTTTTTGGTAGAACATGAAATGATGTGCTCTAACACTGTGATTTTTTTCATTTAGCTTTTGAACTTCATTAATTGTTTAAGGTGTTCTCTCATCTAAAATTTCTTGCATTTCATCAACATTTGCTTTGATTCTTTATTGAAATATCATGAAATTAAGGAATTGTTTCACTTTGACTTCAAACGTACACTTGTCTAAATTTAATTTCATGCCATGCCTATTACGAACATCAAATACTTCCTCCAAATTATTGCATGAGATTCATTAGTACTTTTTATAATTAAATTATTTATACAAACTTCTACATTTTTACAAATATGATCATTTAACATGAAGTTCATTAGTTTATGGTAGGTTGCTTTTGTGTTCTTAATATCAAATGACTTCATAGTGCAGCAATTCGTGCTCTAATGCATTACAAATGACATATGCTCTTCATCCTCTAGATGTATTATAATATGGTGGTATCCCAGTATGGTATCTATAAAACTATGCCAATAAAAGCATGTTATTGAGTCTACAAATTACTCAAAGTTAGGTAATGAGTAGTTATCCTTATGGCATGCCTTGTTTAGGTTGATGAATTATGCATATTCTTCACTTTTCACTGGGTTTCCTTACTAGCACAAAATTACTCATCTAGTCAAGATAATTTATCTATTATATAAATCCAACATGTTATAGCTTATTTAATTCCTCTACAAGGGTTTGTTTCCTTTCAAGAGAGAATTGTCTTTTCTTTTAAATAGCGAGCTTTACACTTAGATCTATATTTAGCTAATGTAATGCAATGGAGGGATAGATTAATGTTCCTCTAAATGATGTCAATCATTTAATTAATTACCAACTAGCTTATAGTTGTATCGATCTTAACTATTTTGTTAGTGAAAATATTAGGTGTTATAAACTCACCTACTAAATCTAATTGTTCTTTGTATTTAGGATTTGTTGGGAAGGCTTGTCCGATATGGAATGATTCTCTTAATGACCAGTTATATAGTTAAATTCAACAACTATCTCTCAGTCTCCTCGTATAGTGACTATCTCAATAACTATTAATATCTTCATGATCAAATGTATGATGTTACGCACTCCCTTGAATTCAAATAGATAGGGCCTACTAAGGATAACATTATATGAAAATTCCTTATTTATGATATTAAACATAATTCTTATGATGGATGGGATGCCTAAATGTTTGTATGTCATCTTTACCATTAAGGTGGTGGGTCCCATAAACTTGAGTTGATTTTCTCCTAAGCTCACGAGGGGTTTATTGATGTTTTTGAGGCTGGCTATGGTGCCTCCTAATGCTTAGGTTGCTTGCTCTATGAGTACATTGCTAGCACTTCCATCATCCATTAGTAGTCCTTTTAATAAGTAATTTTTTTTTATTAATTCTTCAATTACTAGGGCATTATTGTTTGGCCTCCATATATGTTCTCCATCTCCTAGCCTAAATGCAATCTATGGAATGGGTGTTTCATTTGAACTTACCATGAGCACATCAAATTGGGACCTTTTTTTTCCATTCAGTTGAGGTTGATCGCCCTCAAAATGATGTTAATGACACCTATAAGGGCCTTTTTTTTGCATTTCATATGCTTTATGTTTTGTACGTTCTTTGGTCTTTTTCCTTTGTCATATCTAACGAACTTCCTTAAAGATCCCATTTATATTAGGTGTTTTACCTCCCTCTTGAGGTCCTATTACAAATGTGATTAGACATATTATCTTCAATAAACTGGAAAATGTAAACCAAGCATTAAGGAGACTGGCTAGGAAAGAAAGAAAGATTATCATTAAATGAGGGTTAGATGTTACCATACTAAAAATGAATTCCCTTTTGAGGACCTTTATCACATACTTAGACCTAACACTATTCAATATCATGACCGTAGTCTTCATGGAACTTCTAAACCAAACTCTTTTCCCTCTTAGTTGCTGGTTTGGGGTTCATCCTTTTAGGATACCAGATATTATTTCCATTTTCCTTAATCCATATTAAAATGTTATATTAAATTGATTAAAGGATTGAAGTGTTGATCATGAGCATTCTTGGCCTCCCTAGATGACAAGATGTGGTGCTGAAAAGTTTAATGCTATGAACTATTTATCCTTCTATCTTGATACTTTTTCTAGCTCCATTTATCATCACTTTTGTGTTCCTCCCCATTTTCTTCATCCAATTAAATGTACCATTAAGTTAAGGTTATCAAGTTAGCGTAGGATTCTATAGTCTTAATATGGAGTTTACCCTTTAGCCTTTCAAAGGTTGTTCTACTATGCAATACCTCCATTGTAGTTTTACATTAATAGTTTTAATTTGCATTAATTCTTTATTAATCTTACTAATGTATTCATAAAGTGTTTCCCCTTTATGTTGGCTATAAGATTGCAAGGAACTAGTCTTTCTTTTTCAAAGAATGCAAGTGGCAAATCTATTAAGGATTGTCTCCTCTAACTTTTTGAACTAATGGATTGACTTGAATGGGAGCTAGAGGTACTTTCTTTGCATAGTTTTAGTTAAAAGTGGTGGGGAATATTTTATCAAGGATAGCATTGTTTAGAAGGTGTACAAATACATTTGGGGGATCATTTATTCCTCTATAAGATTGTCGGTTGGAAAGTTTCCATTTGGATTGAAACTTTTCTCAGTTGTTTCCTACACTAGTGCATAAGGTTCAAAGAGTTTTTAATGGTTGGTTTGGAGCCTTTTCTTTTGAAAATCTCTACACCTTTTCTCTCCATAGATTAAGGATTCTCTGAGTCAGCCACTTCTTCAAATGAAGTCTTCTTATAGAACTAGACCTATTCTCCTGTATTGGGTTTCACCAAATCTTCATGCTAGGATATTATAAATTTAGGTGCATTCAATTTTAGAGGAACATCTTCAATTAGGCTTTCTTTGGCTGATGGGGATTTAGAACTACTAAGTTGGTTATTAGAGCTTTTCTTACTTAGGCTTGGAAAGAGGATAGGACATTAGGCATAAACTGTGCTAGGACTGCTTAAAATTGAGCCAAAGTAGTGATAGTGCTAGTTTTGCATTGGGATTTATGGTTATTTCTAGTGTATGGTCATTTCTAAAGAAAGTTTCTTCCTCAAGGGAAAGGTGTGGTACATTTTAAATGGGTTGGCCATTCTAAACTTAAATCAAGGGTGAGTTTTTGAAGAAAAGATTGAATTATTTTTCCCAATCATGGCATTAATCGATAGCCTCGGATCCCAGAATTAGGTGTGGCAGCCTTATAAGTGAAATAAAGGCAAGATTGAGTGGGTTGAAATGCCTAAAGCCATTTTGTTGCTTAACTTAGTGAATTGATTTAAAAGATTAAAAAGGCTTAGAATGAGATAATTAGAGAGCAAATTATACCTATGGTCTTGAGATATCTTTTTATACCTATGAATAGTAGCTATCAGGTTGTATCTTAATTGTCACTAAGATATGGAGATTCAATTGTCCCATAACTATATTATTCTAAAGATGAAGGAATTAAATGTGCCTATGATTTTCTAAACATTACCAAGAGTGAGTCCAAGAATGTTTGTTATCATTAATAAGGCTATTAGGTGATATGTCACCGAACGACACTATTGTTCAGTTTTTATAATTATATTCACCTAAGAAACCACTAGTTCATATGGCATCAACTCATTCTTAGGGAATTTAGCCATCTCATGACTATCAATTTCATTTGCTCTTTGAAGTCCATCGATCATTGCCATAGGTTTTGCCAATTTTGTCAAAAATATTTGCTTCCTTTAAATTGGCATTATTAAAATTACATGGTTTACAAAGTTTTAAAATACACAACTCACTCCATACCCTTAGCTTTAAAATTTTTTGAATCAATTTAATTGATTTTCACCAAGTTTATGTCAAGTAGCAAGCTGTTGAAATTTTTTTGTATTCTCATTCATTATCATTCTCACATGAACATATTCATTGCATAAATGAATTACAATCCTGCTTGAACATATGCATTGGATAAATGATCATTTAGATATATGAATTTGATAAGCACGATGATGACACTTGCACCATTGCATTTAGGGCACTTGAACATAGATGTGCATGTTACAACATCATAAATAATGACATTTTAGAGCTTATTTAAAAGTATAAGGAATATATAAGGATTATAAGATGGATGGAGGTGATGAAAGAGTGAAGAAGAGGGGCTAAAAGAGGAATATTGAACTTCCAACCAATGGTAGTGAGACAAAATGATTTATCTTATTATGGTAGATATACAAATTAAAATTTTCATTTTTTAGGATCAGATTAGAGAGGCAAAATGTGAGGGAGTGAAGAAAAAGAGTTAAGAAAGAAGTGAAGAAAGAAAAAAAAAAGACAAAGAAGAAGAAGAAGAAGAGGAAGAAAAATGAGCTAGCTAGGAAGAAACCCTAAGCTTTATAGTTTTATGAAAAGTGGTAAGTGATTTTATCTTCTTTGCACTCAAAATTTCTCCCTCATGAAATGTTAAACATACATGGTTAGTAAGAATTATGAAGTATTTAAGGTAGAGCTCATGTATGGAATTTGAAATTCAAAAGCAATAAGAGCTCGTTGTGTTGGTTTTGTTGTTAGAGTAGATTTTGTACCCATGATTTCATAACCCTATAAAAGGAATTAGGGAAAGTACAAAAATATGAAAGTTGTAGCATTAGGCCACATCTAGACTCATGTAAAATTGTTTTGCTTAATTTCGTGTGTGTGAAGGGATATGACACCTTCATTAGGCATGGTTCACAATCAATTGAAATCTCCTCAATCTGGTTATTTTCATATATTTTAATGACCTGATGTGATGATTTAGATAAAGTATAAAATATTAAATTTGTATGGTTATATTCCCTCTAAATAACTATATATTACTTTTGCTTAATTTTTTGTGTGGAAAGAGATATACCTCTTTAATTATGACTGACCTTGAACCTAATGAAACTTATTTCATCTCTTAGTTCTATTCTTAAAGAATTTGATGGCCATAGGATAGGAATTTGGTGATGTTCCAAACTTGAAAGTTGTATATTTGTGTCTATTGTACATGCCTGTAGTATCATTTTGTCAAATATACCATGGTTGATGAGATATAGCCCCTTCATCATGACTGATTGTCAATATATTAAAAACCTGCTCACCCTTAGATTGGTCATTTGTTTTAGTGACATTATAGACTGAATTAGCAATGACTAAAACACGAAAAATGTTAATTTATGTGTTTTGAAACTTCTGGTGAGTCAATTTTGTAATTGGATTTGTACAATTTGAGATATACCCAAGGATATAAGATGAACTCAAAATGAGATGACATTGAAATAAGACAAAATTCAAAAATTTACTATACTTTCTACGACTTATATTAACCTGAAATTTGACAATGTTATATCATTATGAGTATAGTTTATTTACAAAAAAGAATAAAGTCATTTGGATAAGTATAGTAAGAGTTATTACATTAATACTGTAGCATGGACAGGCTACCATATAAGGAAAATATGCATAAACACTAGGTCCACTTGCATGGAACATGACCATAGTTATACCAAGCATTCAAAATCATTTTGACATACTTATAATCAAGTGTGTATCAAATGTTAGGATTCCAACACATTGAGAAAGCCCAAGAGAGAGGTCTAAACCTACCAAAAAGGTTGGTCGCATCAAAAGGTGAGTAAAGCCTTAATTGGGTTCTAATGTGTATGTGTGATGATTTTATGATATGGTTGTGTTTTGATATATGTGTATATGTGATTGAATTATAACATTTTACATGTGAATATAAGTCAAGTAAAAATTATATGCTCTTAATGATTGCTTGGTATATCACTGTGAATGACCACTTACATATGGAACTAAAAGGATGTTATGATTAGTTTCTCAAACTCTTGCAAATCACTTGGAAAAGGGACTAATATGTCCTATTGGAACATGTTATTAATCAAATAATCCATTTGTTATATGTTGGCTAGCAAAATGAAATGTCACTTGAATGACATGAATTCCTAGGAGCAGTGTTTGCCTTACAAGGTCGCGACAAAATAAATCGATTGCATTTACACTTGCATAGTCAATTCCTATACTTGTAATGTATCCTAATGATATTTGAGTATTAGTTGTGCCATAAGAATAAGATTATTATTTTTATTCATTGAGTTATGACTCACCAAATCACAATTATGTTTTTCAAATACTAAAGCATAAGGTTTGGATACTTTGAAGCATAGAATTTACTTATAGATGCATGCAACACAGGTTGTCGGTTGAATTCCAACTCTCTCTCTCTCCTTGTATAATGTACATATATTTCAATCGAAACTAGTTATGGTCACTAACCGTGAACATTAGTTAGCATATATGCACATTAAATACTTGTTGGATTGTGTATGTATGATGAATCAACCTTTATGCATACATATTTTTAGACATGAATGTCATGATTTGTAAATGAAAATGGTCGTTACAATTTTCAAAATCAAAGCAGGTATAGGTTCTAAGTGTAACATCGCTATCCACATTCATTAGCATTATCACATGAACATGTTCATTGTATAAATGATATACAATCCCACATGAACATATGCATTGGATAAATGATTATTTAGATACGTGAATTGGATATGCATGACGATGACACATGCACCATTGCATTTGGGACACTTGAAAATATATGTAGTGTTTGTATAGTTGCATGACAAATTGTTTTGTGTTATGTGCCTATTATAGCATCATAAATAATGGTGTTATAGAGTTCATTTTAAAGTATACGGAGCATTTAGGAATTAGGAGATGGATGGAGGTGCTTAAGGAGTGAAGAAGAGGGACTAAAGGAGGAAAGTGAACTTCCAACCAATAGAAATGCAACACCATGATTTTGTCTTGTTGCAATAGGCTTACAAGTGGAATTTTTGACCTTTTAGGATCAAAATTAAGGGGTTAGACATGAGCTATAGTAGAAGAAAGAGATAGAGCTAAGGAAAAAAGAAAGAAAGGAAGAAGAAGAAGAAGAAGAAGAAGAAAAAGAAGGAGAGGAAGAAGTGTAAGCTGCTTAGGAAAGAGTCCTAAGGTTTTCTAATTCTGGGACAATAGGTAAGTTAATTTATCTTCTCCTCAAATGAAATTAACCTCTCATTAAATGTTAATCATGCATGGTCAGTGAAAATTATGGAGTAATTGAGGTAGCGCTCTTGGATGGAAGTTGAAATTCAAAAGAACAAGAGTTGATTGTGCTAGATTTTGCTGTTATAGCAAGATTTTACCACGATTTCTTAACCCTATAAGAGAAATTATAAAAAGTACAAAATATAAAAGTTGTAGCTTTATATCTCATATAAACACATATGAAACAATTTTCTTGATTTTGTATGTTTGAGGAGTTATGGCTCCTTCATTAGGGCTGGTTCACAACCAATCGAAATGACCTTAGTCTTTCCATCTTTTTATATTTGATGGTCTGAGGTTCTAATTTTGACAAAGTGTAAAACATGAAATTTGTAGGGCTATATCCCCTATAAACACCTATAAATCAGTTTGGATTGATTTGTTGTGTGGAAAGAGATATGGCTCATTGATTGTGACTGACCTTGTACCCAGATGAACCCTCACCTGTCTTTTAATTCTATTTTCCAAGAATTTGATAGCCATAGATTCAGAATTTGGTGATGTGTTAAACTTGAAAGTTTTATATTTATGTATTATCTACATGAATGTAAAATATTGTTTCCAATTTTTATATGGTTATTGAGATATTGCCCCTTCATTATGGTTGATTATCACTATGTTGAAAATCTGCTCACCTTGAGATTGCTCATTTATTTTGGTGATTTTATATATTGAATTATATAATGAGTAAAACATGAAAAATGTTACTTTATGTGTTTTGTAACATCTGATGAATCAATTTTGCAATTTGATTTGTACAATTTGAGATATACCAAAGAATGTAAGACCTACTTAGACTGAGATGACATTGAAATAGAGCAAAATTCAAAAATTTACCCCATTTTCTATGTGCCTTATATTAGCCTGAAATTTGAATATGTTGTATCATTATATGTCTAGTTTATTTGAGAAAAAGAATAAGTCATTTGGATAGGTATATCTAGAATTATTATTATGATAATGTAGCAAGCTCAGGCTACTGTATAAGGAAAAATATGCATAAACACTAGGTCCACTTGCATGGATCATGCCATAGTTGCATACAAAGCATTCATAATCATTTTGGCACTTTATAACCATGTATGTATCAAACATTAGGATCTCAACACTTTGAGGAAGACCTAGAGAGAGAACCAAACCTATTGTAAAGGTTGGTTACATTAAAAGGTGAGCAAAAATGATAATTAGACTTTAATGTGTATATGTGTGATAATTTTATGATGTGATTATATCCTATTACATGTATATGTGATTGAATTGTTACCTCTTACATAAAATACAAGTCAAGTGAGAATTTTGTTGTCTCAATTATTACTTGGTAAACCATTATTATGAACACTTGCATATGGAACTAAAAGGATGTTGTGACCGGCTTGTCAAACACTTGCAAATCACATGAAAGATGGATAATATGTCCTATTGGCACATGTTATGGATCAAATGGTTCACTTGTTATATGCTGGCCAGCAAAATCAAATGTCACTTGAATCACATGAATTCCTGGGAGCAGTGTTTGCCTCGCAAGGTCATGACATAAAAATAAATCTATTGCACTTGCACTTGCATTTGCATAGTCAATTGTTATACTTATAATGTATCCTTATGATATTCTTATGTTGGTTATGCCATAAGAATCTTACTATTGTTTTTATTTATTCAGTTGCGACTCACCAAATTGCAAATTTTTTTCAGATACTGAGGCATAAGATTGGACATTTTGGTGCTTAGGGTTTTATATCTAGACACATGGACCACAGGTCATCGATTAAATTCCAACTCTCTCTCTTCTTAAGTCATGTACATACATCTAGGTAGGAACTGGTTTATAGTCACTAGTCTTGAACATCAGTTAACATATATGTACATTAAATACATGTTGGATTGTGTATGTATAATAGATAACACCTTTATGCATATGTATTTTCGGACAAGAATGCTATGAGTTTTGTAAATGAAAATGGTAGTTATAGTTTTTAGTATCAGAGTGGGGATAGGTTCCATAGGGACATACATATGAACATGACATGACTTTTGCACTATTTTGCATTATCATATGACATAGTCTTATATGTCTTTAAGGCATTAGCAGATGGTAGTCATGGTAGTAACCATGGTTCACCAAGGAGAGAGGAGTTAACCAATTTGCATTCCATAGAAGCATCATACTAACCATTAAGAGATTAACATGCTAACAAAGTTAGATATCCTACACATTCTCATACACAACACATATCTCATAGTCAACCATAACATAGAATTGGTGAACCTACAGTGCAAGGTCCAAAAATTCAAAGAGAGAAAAGGTATGATAAATTAAGAAAATAGGGTGCAGTTGACTTCAGTGCTACCATATATCCATCAGTGGTAGAGACATGGCTAAAAAGAAGACAAAGAGTTTTGAAGTTGATGAAATGCACACCAGAAGCAAAGTTTGATTATGCAGTATCGCTATTACATAGGGATGCATATGATTGATGGGAAACCATTCCAGGGAGTGGTGCCCAGCCTCCAGTGCTTACATGGGATGACTTTCTTTGTGAATTGGATAACAATTGCATGCCAGAAGATATAAAGATGATAAAAGAAGAGAATTTTTGAACCTAAAGCAGGGGCAGATGACTATAGCTGAATATAAGGTAAAATTCAATCAATTATCTCATTATACGTCCTTCATGGTAGCCACTGATAAAGAGAAATGTCAAAAATTTGAAGAGGGAATGAAATATGAATAAGAAGTAAGATCACAACTACATATCTTGAAAGTTATACCAAACTAAATGCTACTGCAATCAGGGTGTAAAGATTAGAAAAAAAATGTTGGAGCAACGAGTAAAAAGAGTTTACAGAGTTTATAGGTAATTTTAACAGAAAGAAAGGTAAATGTGGATATTATATGCCATCACAGTATAGTGCTAGGGGTGGTTACTCTAGCTATAGAGGCAGAGGATTAGGACTTTCATCTTATGTAGGCAGAGGTCAAGGTCAAGTTATGCAACAACGACCCTTATGTGTACATTGTGGTAGGCAACATATGGATGAATGTAGAAAATTGACTAGGGGTGCTACTTTTATGGGTCTCTTGATCATATGCTTAGAGATTGTCCTAAAAATTTTAGAACGTCAGAGGGAGGTAGAGGCAGAGGTAGAGCTACACCAGAGCCCATAATTGAAGTTTCAAAGGCAAGTGGATTAGAGTATCATTTGATAGAGGCAGAGGCAGAAACAACCACAATTTGTCAAGGTATGAGCATATCAGGAGGTCAGAGTTCTAAACCCCTGACACAGGGCATAGTATTTTCCATGACTAGGCAAGAAGTTATTGTTGCTCTAAAAGTAATCACTGGTAAACTTTTTCTCCATGATTTAAAAGTCAATGCATTACTTGATCCTGGCTCCACACATTCATTCATTTCATTGAACATGACATCACAATTATGTAGTAAGCATCAACCTTTAGGTTTTGATCTATGTGTTAGTACTCCTTTGAGAGATGTGATGATTATGGATAAGGTATGTCGTGATTTGTGATTCACATTGATGACGTTAAGTTCAATGTTGATATAGTACTATTGCCACAACGTGAATTTGATGTGACACTAGGTATGGATTAGTTGTCCAAATATCATGCAATACTGAATTGTTTTACTAAAGAAGTTATTCTGGAATCTCCAAATCATACAAAAGTTGTGTTTCAAGAGGAAAGGCAAATTGTACCTATATGTATAGTTTCTACTATCAAGGCTTTTCACATGATTAAAAGTGGTTATGACGCTTTTTTGGCACATGTGGTAGACACAAGGTTAACAAATGAATTACTTAAGAATATTTTTGTGGTGAATGAGTTTCTAGATGTGTTCCCAGCTAATTTACCTTGTTTGCCACCTGATAGGGAGATATAATTCACTATTGAGTTAGTCCTAGTAACTTCACTGATATCCATACCACATTATAGGATGGCTCCAGCTGAGTTGAGAGAATTAAAGACCCAATTATAGCTACTTGAAAAGGATTCATCATACCTACTGTGTCACCATGGGGTGCTTTAGTATTATTTGTTAATAAGAAAGATGGGACAATGAGCTGTGTATTGATTACAGGTAGTTAAATCGGATCATTGTGAAGAACAAGTATCCTTTACCAAGGATAGATGATTTGTTTGACCAGTTAAAAGGAGCACAGGTGTTTTCTAAAATTGACCTAAAATTAGGATATTATCAGCTCAGATTTTCAAACTCAGATGTACTAAAGACAACTTTTCAAACCAAGTATGGCCATTATGAATTTTTGGTAATACCATTTGGTTTGACTCATGCACTAGCATCATTTATGGCTCTTATGAACAAAGTGTTGTAGCCTTACTTAGACAAATTTGTAATTGTGTTCATTGATGACATGCTGCTGTATTTAAGGAGCAAAGAGGAGCATGAACAATATTTAAGGATTGTGTTGCAAATTTTGAGTGAAAAATGGCTATTTGCTAAATTAAACAAGTGCGAGTTTTGGATTGACCATGTGGTATTTTTAGGACATATAGTTTCTAAAAAGAGCATAGAGGTGGATCCAAACAAAATTAAAGCCATAGTAAAATGAGAAACCCTAAAGAATGTTGCAGAAATCCAAAGTTTCTTAAGACTAGTTGGGTATTATCATCGATTTGTTGTTTTACTTATTGCTGCTTTTTTTACTAAGTTACTTTAGAAAAATGTACCATTTTAGTGGTCTAAAGCATGTCAGGAGAGTTTTGATTAATTAAAAGATAGATTGACATCAACTTTAGTGTTAGCCATTCCTACTAGTAATGGATGATTTGTAATATATAGTGATGCCTCTCATCAAGGTTGATGATGTGTTCTAATGCAGCATGGTAAGGTAATTGCATATGTATCTAGACAATTGAAACCTTATGAATTATCTTATCCAGTACATGACCTAGAACTTGCTGCCGTTGTGTTTGCTTTGAAAATATAAAGACACTACTTATATGGAGAAACTTTTCAAATATTTACAAATCGCAAGAGCTTGAAGTATTTGATGAGCAAAAAAGAATTAAACATGAGACAGAGACGATGGTTAGAATTGCTAAAGGATTATGATTGTACCATTGAGTATCACCCAGGGAAGGCAAATGTGGTTGCTAATGCTTTGAGCAAGAAACCAAGAAGCAGTGTAGCTCATTTACAGGTATTTACATTGTCCTATTTAGTTCAATTACCAGCTATGAATATGGAACTAAACATACAAAAGAATAGGGTATTGATTGCTATTTTTCAAGTGAGACCAATATTGCATGAGTGAATTAAAGAAGCATAGGGTAAGGATCCAAAGTTACAAAGAATGATTAAAATGGTAAAATAGAGGAGACATGGTGATTTTGATATTCAAAATGATGCCCTGATGTTGGGTTCTCATATTTGTGTGCCTAATGCTGACAACTTGCAAAGATAAATCCTAGAAAAAGCACATAATGTTCCATATGTCATGCATCCAGGAATGACGAAAATGTATAATACCTTGTGATCTCATTTTTAGTAGCCTAAGATGAAGAAAAATGTAGCAACTTATGTTTCAATATGTTTGAATTGTCAACAGATCAAAACAGAACTTTAAGCACCAATTGGAAAATTGAAACCATTATTGATTCCAGTATGGAAATGGGAAAAAATAACCATGGACTTTGTATATGGGTTACCAAGGACTTTGAAGAAGAATGATGTTATATGGGTGATCATTGATAGATTAACTAAGTCATGTCACTTTTTGCCTATTCGGTGGGGTAGTTCACTTAAGCACTTAGCCAAGAAATATGTGGATGAAATTATCAGATTACAAGTTGTTCTAGTGTCAATTGTATCAGATAGAGATCCAAGATTTACATCTCGATTTTGGGTTAGTTTGCAACAGGCTTTGGGTACCAAGTTGAGTTTCAATACTTTTTTTCATCCTCAGACAGATGCAGGGCAATCATAAAGGACAATTCAAACACTTGAAGACATGCTTCGAGCTTGTGTGATAGAGTTCAAAGGTATATAGGATGAATATATTGTCTTGATTGATTTTACTTATAATAACCATTATCATAGTAGTATACAGATGGCACCATATAAAGCACTATATGGAAGAAAATATCAAAGTCCAATCTATTGGGATGAAGAAGGGATGCATGTTTTAAAAGGGCCAAAACTAGTGCAAGACACTATAGACAAGGTGAAGGTAATCAAGAGGAAACTTAAAGTAGCACAAGACAGGTAAAAGAATTATGCAGACCAACACATAAGAGAAATGGAATATGAGGTGGGAGATAAAGTGTTCCATCAAGTTTTATCATGGAAAGGAATAATTCGATTTGACAAAAAAGGGAAACTGAGTTCTCGATACATAAGACCATATGAGTTCTTAGAAAGAATTGGTCCATTGGCTTATAGGCTAGTACTATCACCAGAGATGATGCAGATTCAATGATGTATTCCATGTGAGTATGCTCATGAAGTATCTGTATGATCCTATACATATACTTAGGGATTCAACGATAATAATTGCAGATGATGTAAGTTACATTGAAGGACTAGTGGAAATCATCAGTTATAAGACAAAACAATTATGAAATTAAGAAATTCCTTTAGTTAAGGTGTTACAGAGAAACCATTCACAAGAAGAGCTACATGGGAAATCGAAGAGAACATGAAATGACAATATCCACATTTGTTTATAGGTATTAAATTTTAAGGACGAAATTCTTTATAAGAAGGGAAGAAATCTAACATCCATATCCACATTCATTGGCATTATCACATGAACATATTCATTGCATAAATGATATGAAATCCCACATGAACATATGCATTGGCTAAATGATCATTTAGATACGTGAATTGAATAAGCACGACGATGACACATGCACCATTGCATTTAGGACACTTAAACATATATGTAGTGTTTGTATAGTTGCATGAAAAATTGTTTTATATTGTGTGCTTGTTATAGCATCATAAATAATGGTGTTATAAAGCTTATTTTAAAGAATAAGGAGCATCTAGGAATTAGGAGATGGATGAAGGTGCTTAAGGAGTGAAGAAGGAAGACTAAAAAAGGAAAGTGAACTTCCAAACCAATAGGAATGCAACACCATGATTTTGTCTTCTTGCAATAGGCTTACAAGTGGAATTTTTTACCCTTCAGGATCAAAATTAAGGGGTTAGATGTGATCTATAGCAGAAGAAAGAGAGAGCTAAGGAATAAAGAAAGAAAGGAAGAAGAATAAGTAGAAGAAAAAGGAGAGGAAGAAATGTGAGCTACCTAGGAAAGATTCCTAAGGTTTTCTAATTATGGGACAATAGTTAAGTTAATTTATCTTTTTTCAAATGAAATTAACCTCTCATGACATGTTAATCATGTATGGCTAGTGAGAATTATGGAGTAATTAAGGTAGAACTCTTGGATGAAAGTTGAAATTCAAGAGAACAAAAGCTGATTGTGTTGGATTTTTCTGTTAGAACAAGATTTTATACCCATGATTTCATAACCCTAGATGAAGAATTAGGGAAAGTTCAAAATATTAAAGTTGTAGCTTTATATCCCATATAAATGCATATGAATAAGTTTTGCTTGATTTTGTATGTGTTGGGAGGTATGGCTCCTTCATTAGGGATGGTTCACAACCAACCAAAATGACCTCAATCATTCAATTTTCTTATATTTTGATGGTCTTAGGTTCTGATTTTGATAAAGCGTAAAAGATGAAATTTGTAGGGTTATATCCCCTATAAACACTTGTAAATCATTTTGGATTGATTTATTATGTGGAAAGAGATATGCCTCATTGATTATGACTGACTCTGTACCCAGATAAAACCTCGCATGTCATTTAATTATGTTTTCCAAGTATCTGATAGCCATAGATTAGGAATTTGGTGATGCGTTAAACTTGAAAGTTTTATATTTATGTATTATCTACATGAATGTAAAATATTTTGTCAATTTTTGTATGATTATTGAGATATTGCCTCTTCATTATGACTGATTATCTCTATGTTGAAAATCTGCTCACCATGAGATTGGTCTTTTTTTTTTGGTGATTTTATAGACTGAATTAGACAATGAGTAAAACATGAAAAATGTTCCTTTATGTGTTATGTAACTTCTGATAAATTAGTTTTGCAATTTTATTTGTACAATTTGATATATATCGAAGAATGTAAGACCTACTCAGACTGAGATGATATTGAAACAGAGCAAAATTCAAAACCTCATTTTATGTGTGTCTTATATTGGCCTGAAATTCAAATATCATTATGTGTCTAGTTTTTTTTTTTAAAAAAAATCAATTCATTTGGATTAGTATATCTATAATTAATATTGTGATAGTGTAGCATGCTCAGGCTGCCATGTACGGAAAAACATGCATAAACACTAGGTCCACTTGTATGGATCATGCCATAGTTGCATACCAAGAATTCATAATCATTTTGGCATACTTATAACCATGTATGTATCAAATGTTAGGATCTAAACACTTTGAGGAAGCCCTAGAGAGAGAACCAAACCTACTGTAAAGGTTGGTTACATCAAAAGGTGAGTAAAAACGATAATTAGATTCTAATGTGCATATGTGTGATAATTTTATAATATGATTATGTTCCATTGGCACATGTTATGGATCAATTGGTTCACTTGTTATATGCTAGCCAGCAAAATCAAATGTCACTTGAATCACATGAATTCCCAGGAGCAGTGTTTGCCTTGCAAGGTCATGACACAAAAATAAATCTATTGCACTTGTACTTGCATAGTCAATAGTTATACTTGTAATGTATCCTGATGATATTCTTATATTGGTTGTGCCATAAGAATCTTACTATTGTTTTTATTCATTGAGTTACAACTCGCCGAATAACAAATTTTTTTCAGATACTGAAGCATAAGATTGGACATTTGGTGCTTTGGGTCTTGCATCGGGACACATGGACCACAGGTTGTCGGCTGAATTCTAACTCTCTCTCTCTCCTTGTGTCATGTACATACATCTAGATAGGAACTGGTTTATAGTCACTAGTCTTGAACATTAGTTAACATATATGTACATTAAATACATGTTGGATTGTGTATGTATAATGGATAACACCTTTATGCATATGTATTTTCGTACATGAATGCTATGAGTTTTGCAAATGAAAATGGTCCTTATACTAAGGGACATATAATTAGACATGACATGACTTTTACACTATTATGCATTATCATATGACATAGTCTTATATGTCTATAGGGCATTAGCATAGGGTAGTCATGGTAGTACCCATGACTCCCCAAAAAGAGGACAGTTAGTCAATTTTCATTCTATAGAAGCATTCTGCCAATCATTAAGAGATCAACCTACTGACAGAGTTAGATCTCATGCACTTTCTTATACACAACACATATCTCATAGGCAACCACAACATAGAACTAGTGAACCAACAGTGTAGGTTATAGAAAATCAAAGAGAAAATAAGGTATGACAAATTAAGAAAATAGGAGGAAGTTGACTTCAGTGGTAGCATAGATCTCGCAGTGATAAATACAAGACTAAAAAGATCATAGAGAGTATTAAATTTGATGAAATGCACACCGAAAGTAAAGTTTGATTATATAGTGTCACTATTGTATAGGGATGCATATGATTGGTAGGAAACCATTATAGGCAATGATGTCCAACCTCTAGTACTTACATGGGATGCTTTTCTTAATGAGTTCAATAATAATTACATGCCAAAATTGTATAGAGTTGACAAAAGAAGCGAATTTCTAAATCTAAAGTAGAGGGATAGGACTATAGCCTAGTATGAGGTAAAATTTAATCAATTATCTCATTATGCATCCTTCATGATGGCCAGGGATGAAGATAAATGTTGAAAGTTTGAAAAAGGACTAAGATATAAGGTCAAAAGTAAGATCATAGTTGTAGATCTTGAAAATTATGCCAAGCTAAAAGATACTGCAATTAGGGTGGAAAGATTAGAAAAAGAAAGGACAGTGTAATAGTAAAAGAGGGCCGATTGAGTTTATGAGAGATTTTAACAAAAATAAAGGTAAACATGAAGATTATATTCCATCACAGTCTAGTGCTAAGGGTGGTTACTCTAGCAATAGAGGTAGGGGATTAGAAATTTCATTGTATGTAGTTAGAAGCGAAGGTCGAGTTATGCAACAATGACCTTCATGTGTACATTGTGGTAGGTAACATATGGGTGAGTGTAGAAAATTAATTGATGGGTGCTACTTTTATAGGACTTTGTATCATATGCTTAAAGATTATCTTGAAAGATCTATAATGTTGGAGGGGAGCAGAGCTAGAAGCAGAGCAATATTAAAGTCCGCAGTTGAAGTTTCAAAAGAAAGTGGAGCTAAAGTATCATTTGGCAGAGGCAGAGGCAGAGACATAGGTGGAACAACCACATTTGGTCAAGGTATGAGCATATCAGAAGATTAAAGTTCTAGACCCCCGACACAAGCTAGCGTATTTGCCATGAGTAGGCAAGAAGTTGTTGTTGCTTTAAAAGTTATCAGTGGTAAACTTTTTCTCCATGATTTAGAAGTTGATATATTAATTGATCCTAGCTGCCCATATCTATTCATTTCATTCAACATGGCATTACAATTGCGTAGTAAGCATCAACCTTTAGGTTTTAACCTATATGTTAGTGTTCCTTTGAGAGATGTGATGATTGTGAACAAGGTATGCCATGATTCTGTGATTCATATTGACAACATCTAATTGAATGTTGATCTAGTACTGTTGCCACGTTGTGAATTTGATGTGATACTGGGTATGGACCGTTTGTCAAAATATCATGCAATAGTGAATTTTTTACAAAGGAAGTTATTTTGGAATCTCTAAATCATACAAGGGTCATGTTTTAAGGGGAAAGACAAATTGTACCTGCGTGTCTAGTTTATGCTATTAAGGTTTTTCGCTTGATTAAAAGTGATTGTGAGGCTTATTTAGTACAAGTGGTGGACACAAGGTTCACAACTGGATTACTTGAGAATATTCTAATGGTAAATGAGTTTCCAAATGTGTTTCCAGCTGACTTACCTAGTTTGCCACCTGACAGGGAGATAGAATTCACAATTGAGTTAGTCGCAGGAATAATATCGATATCCATTCCACCTTATAGGATCGTTCCAGTTTAGTTAAGGGAATTAAAAAGCCAATCACAGGAACTATTTGAAAAGGGATTCATCAAAACTAATGTTTTCACCTTGGGGTGCTCTAGTATTATTTGTTAAAAAGAAATATAGGACTATGAGGTTGTGTATTGATTACAAGTAGTTAAATTGGGTTACTCTGAATCCTTTACCAAGTATGGATGATTTATTTGATCAGTTACAAGGACCACGAGTGTTTTCTAAAATTGACCTAAAATCATGATATTAACAGCTCAAAATTTCAAACCCATATGTAGTGAAGACAGTTATTTAAATCAGCTATAGGCATTATTAATTTTTAGTGATGCCATTTGGCTTGATTAATGCACCGGCTGCATTTATGGCTCTTATGAACAAAGTGTTCTAGCCTTACTTAGACAAATTTGTAATTGTGCTTATACTGGTGTACTCAAGAAGCAAAGAGAAGCATGAACAACATTTGAGAATTGTGTTGTAAATTTTGAGAGAAAAGTAACTATTTACTAAATTAAACAAGTGTGAATTATGGATTGACCATGTGGCATTTTTAGGACATGTTTCTAAAAAAGGCATAGAGGTGGATCTAAACAAAATTGAAGCAATTGTAAAATGGGAAACCCTGAAGAGTGTTGTAGAAGTCTGAAGTTTCTTAAAACTAGTTGGGTATTATCATTTATTTATTAAGGGGGTTTCACTTATAGCTACTCATTTGACTAAGTTACTTTGGAAAAATACAACATTTCAATGGTCTAAAACATGTTATGAGAGTTTTAAAGGATTAAAAGATAGATTGACATTTGTTCCGGTGTTAGCCATTCATACCATCAATGGAGGATTTATAGTTTATAGTAATGCCTCTCATCAAGGTTTGGGATGTGTCTTAATGCAGCAAAGTAAGGTAATTACATATGCATCTAGACAACTAAAGCCTTATGAATTGTCTTACTTGGTACATAACCTAGAATTTAATATTGTTGTGTTTGCTTTGAAAATATGAAGACATTACTTGCATAGAGAAACATTTCAGATATTTACAAATCACACAAGCTTGAAGTATTTGATAAGCCAAAAAGAATTAAACATGAGATAAAGGAGGTGGTTAGAACTACTAAAAGATTATTATTGCACCATTGAGTATCACCTAAGGAAGGCAAATATGGTAGTTGATGCTTTGAGAAGGAAATCAAGAAGTAGTATAGCTCACTTACAGGTATTTCCACTATCCTATTTAGTTCATCTATGAGCTATGAATGTGGAACAAAATATGGAAAATAATGGGGTATTCATTGCCACTTTTCAAGTAAGGACAATGTTGCATGATCAAATTAAAGAAACACAGGGCAAGGATCCAAAGTTACAGAGAATGATTAGAATGGTAAAATAAGGGAGACATACTGATTTTTATATTTGAAATGATACCTTGATGTTAGGATCTTATATTTATGTACCTAACGTTGATAAATTGCAAAGAGAAATCCTAGAAGAAGCACATAATGCTCTATGTGCCATGCATCCAAGAATGACAAAAATATATAATACCCTACAATCTCATTTTTGGTGGCCCAAAATGAAGAAAGATGTAATAACATATGTCTTAACATGTTTGACTTGTAGCATATCAAAATAGAACATCAAGCACTAGCTAGAAAATTGAAACCATTGACGATTATGATATAGAAATAGGAAGGAATAACCATGGACTTTGTATATGGGTTACCAAGAACTTTGAAGAAGAACGACACTATATGGGTGATCATTGATAAACTAACTAAGTCTGGATACTTTTTGCCTATACGTGGATTAAATTGTCAGATTACATGGTGTTCTAATGTCCATTATTTTAGATAGAAATCCACAATTTACATCTTGATTTTAGGTCAATTTACAACAAGCATGAGGTACTAAGTTGAGTTTTAGTACTGCTTTTCATCTTTAGACAAGTGGGCAATCAGAAAGAACAATTCATATGCTAGAAGACATGCTTTTAGCTTGTGTGATAGAGTTTAAAGGTACATGGGATGAATATATTATCTTGATTGAATTTGTTTATAATAATCATTATGATAGTAGCATAGAGATGGCTCCATATAAAGCATTATATGGAAGAAAATGTCGAAGTCCTATATGTTGGAATTAAAAAGGGATGCATGTTTTAGAAGGGCCAAAACTAGTGTAAGACACTATGGACAAAGTGAAGGTAATTAAAAGCAAACTTAAAACAACATAAGATAGACAAAAGAGCTATGTAGACCAACACAAAAGAGAAATGGAATATGAGGTGGGAGACAAAGTGTTCCTTCAAGCTTTACTTTGAAAATAAATAATTTTATTTGGCAAGAAGGGGAAACTGAGTCCTTAATATACAGGGCCATATCCTAAAAAGAATTAGTCCATTGGCTTATAGGCAACCACTAGCATCAGAGATGGCTCATATTCATGATGTATTTCATGTGAGGATGCTTATAAAGTATCAGTCTGACCTTACACATTTACTTAGGGATCCAATAATAACAATTTGTGATGATGTAAGTTATATTAAAAAACTAGTAAAAATAATTAATTATAAGACAAAATAGTTACAAAATCGAGAAATCTCTTTAGTTAAGGTGTTATGGAGAAACCACTTACAAGAAGCGGCTACATGGAAACTAAAGAGAACATGAAATGACAATATCCACATTTGTTTATAGGTATTAAATTTCAAGGATTAAATTATTTATAAGAGAGGAAGAAATGTAACATCCCTATCCTCATTCATTACCATTCTCACATGAACATATTCATTACATAAACGATTTGAAATCCCAAATGAACATATGCTTTGGATAAATGATCAATTAGATATATGAATTTGATAAGTGCGATGATGACACTTGAACCATTGCATTTGGGGCACTTGAACATATATGTGATGTTTGTATAGTTGCATGGTAAATAATCTTATGCTGTGTATATGTTATTGCATTACAAATAATGGCATTTTAGACCTTATTTAAAAGTATAATGAACATATGGGGATTAGAAGATGGATGGAGGTGATGAAAGAATGATGAAGAAGGACTAAAAGAGGAATATTGAACTTCCAACCAATGGTAGTGAGATGCCATGATTTTGTCCTACAAAGGTAGGTATACAAATTAAATTTATCATCTTTTAGGATTAGATTAGAGAAGTAAAATGTTGAAGGATTGCAAAAAAGGAAGAAAGCTAAGAAAGAAAGGAAGAAAGGAAAAGAAAAAGAAGAAGAAAAAGAATAAGAGGAAGAAAAGTGAGCTACCTAGGTAGAAACCCTAAGCTTTCAAGTTTTGGGAAAATAGGTAAGTGATTTTATCTTCTTCCCATATGAATTTCCTCCCTCATGACATGTTAGACATTCATGGTTAGTATATTTAAGGTAGAGCTCATCTATGGAAGTTAAAATTCAAGAGAAACAAAAGTTGATTGTGTTGGTTTTATTGTTATAGTATATTTTGTACCCATAATTTCATACTAGAAAAGGAATTAGGAAAGCATAAAATATGAAAGTTGTAGCATCATGTCAAATCTAAATGCATGTAAAACAGTTTTACGTAATTTGGTGTGTATAAATAGATATGGCTCCTTCATTAAGGCTTATTTGCAACCAATCGAACCCTCCTCAGTCTGGCTATTTTCATATATTTTGATGACCTTATGTGTTGATTTAGACAAAGTTCAAAACATAAAATTTATAGGGTTACATCCTTTCTAAATACTTACATAATAGCTTTGCTTTATTTGTTATGTGGAAAAAGATATAGCTCTTTAATTTTGACTAACCTTGAACCTGATGAAACCTGTTTCATCTCTTAGTTTTGTTTTTCAAGAATTTGATGGCCATAGGATAGGAATTTGGTGATGTTTCAAACTTGAAATTTTTATATCTATCCTTAATCTACATGCTTGTAAAATATTTTTGCCAAATATATGATGGTTGACAAGATATTGACCCTTCATCATGACTGATTGTCAACATATTGAAAACTTGATCACCCTGAGATTGGTCATTTTTTTTAGTGATATTATAGATTGAATTAGACAATGAGTGAAACACAAAAAAAAAAAAAAAAGTTCCTTTATGTGTTTTATAAATTTTGGTAAATTAGTTTTGTAATTGGAACTGTACAATCCGAGATATACCCAAGATTGTAAGACCTACTAAGATTGAGATAACAATGAAACAAATCAAAATTAAAAAATTCACCACATTTTCTATATCTTATAACAACCTAGAATTTTATTATGTTGTATCACTATGTGTCTAGTTTATTTGAAGAAAAGCATCAAGTCATTTAAATAAGTATAGTATAAGTTATTATAGTTAGATTGTAGCAAGGTCAGACTACCATATAAGGAAAATATGCATAAATACTAGATCCACTTGCATGGAACTTGACCATCATTGCATACCAAGCATTCAAAATCATTTTGACATACTTATAACAAAATATGTATCAAATTTTAGGATTCCAACACATTAAGGAAGCCCAATAGAGAGGTCCAATCCTATCATAAAGGTTGGTCGCATCAAAATGTGAGTGCAAGCCATAATTGGGTTCTAATGTGTATATGTAATGATTTTATGATATTGTTATGTTCTATTATGTGTATATGTGATTGAATTGTGACATTTTATATATGAATACAAATCAAGTGAGAATTATATGCTTTTAATGATTACTTAGTATACCACTGTGAATGAACACTTGCATATGGAACTAAAGGATGTTGTGACTAGTTTGTCAAACACTTGCAAATCACTTGAAAAAGGGCCTAATATGTCTTATTGGCACATGTTATTAATCAAATGATTCACTTGTTATATGCTGCCAAACAAAATTTAATGTTAGTTGAATAATGTGAATTCCTAAGAACAGTGTTTGCCCTACAAGGTCATAATAAAATCAATCTATTGCATTTGCACTTACAAAGTCAATTCTTATGATTATATTGTATCCTAATGATATTTGATTATTGATGTGCCATAAGAATCCGATTATTATTTTTATTCATTGAGTCGTGACTCACCAAATCACAATTATGTTTTTAAGATACTAAAGCATAGGGTTTAGATACTTTAAAACATATAGTTTTTCATATAGACACATGGAGCACAGGTAATTGGCTGAATTCCAACTCTCTCTCCTTGTGTCATGTACATATATCTAGATAAGAACCAATTTATGGTCACTAACCTTGAATATTTGTTAACAAATATACACATTAAATACATGTTGGATTGTGTATATATGATGAATCAACCTTTATGCATATGTATTTTTAGACATGAATGCCATGATTTGTAAATGAAAATGGTTGTTACATTTTTGTTAAGCCATGTTTCCCCATTTTAGAGACATTTTAGTGTTTTTTTTCTTATTAATTTCATTTTTTAAAATTTTTTTAAAAAATGTTGTTTCTCCGTTATTCATTTCCGTGTTTTAGTATTTTCACATTTTCATTTCAATGCTACATAGGTAGTAGCCATTGAATTACTAATAATATCTTTTTAGCTTAACTCATTCTTCTAGTATTAAGACATTAATTGTTAAGCTCGCTTCAATACTTGGTGTGGAGCAGTATCAAAACCTTAAAGAGTAATATCATTTCAAGACTTCCATAATGACAATAGGATCATACTCATCAACTCCTCATTTGGAACTTTAAGCTTTCCCATACTAGAGTTATACCACTTAGGAAAACTAAGTTTTATAGAAAGGCTATAAAGCTTATGCAACTTGCGAATGTATGCAATCACATAACATGTCCATAGTATTCTCCATAAAATAACTATAAAATTTACAATCGTATTGACTTAAACACCTTTTAATGCTAAAGCCTAATCGATAAGAAGATAATGATGACAAACTCTCTAGGAAAAATGAAGTGTAGATCCTAGCTTTCTAGAGAAGATCCAATTTCCAAATTTCTAATCATAATCCTTACAAATGTGTGAGGTGTTCAATCCTGAGGGGCCTTAGTGTTTAGCTTGTAAAAATGCCAAAGTGAGGAAGAATCGCTTTTTATAAAATAATTGTCCATTATTTTAAAGTACCAAGTTAGTTTATCTCTTACATTCACAATGTCAAAGAGATAGTAAGGATGTGGGCAGTTTCATTAAGTTGAAAATTCTCCTCCACTATATCCTTGTGCAAATTAAAGTCAGTGATAAAGTCACTACCCATCACATGAGGGGATAAGATAAAACATGAAGAGAGGCTTTTGGAACTATTTTGTTGAGTCAACCATCTCTCTTTCATTAGGCTGAATTCCTTATGCTAATACTCCATAAGGAGTCTTTTTCAACTACCCATTTCAACACCATTATACTCCTTCAATTATTACTTGGATTAAAACTTATTATAGCTTCAAGGATGGTAGAATTAGGAAAATACTTGGCTTTATATGAAGACAATATAAGTGAATCACCTTATTAAATTGACCTCTATAGTTTTTTTGCTAGTATCCCTAGATTGAAGCATGATAGTCTTTAAACCTAAGTCTTATAAGATCCCATATGCACTAATGAACTTTTTGTTCATCATTTTCATTGTTCTCATCAAAACCTTAATGCTATTATCAATATCATCATAAAATTATTGAGGAAGTAGGACACAAGACATTATGTATGTGGGATTATCTTAAATAACCAATTTTATTATCATATATTCCTTGTTTTAGATAAGTATCAATCTTTCCAACTTTTTAGGCACCCAAATATCCTCTTTGTGTTGTTGGAAAAGATTTCATTGTTGGAATGCAATTTGAGGTATTTGAGATGTGTTGCATGTATTTAATTATTTTATTTAGAATTTAATGACTCAAATTTATATTTTATTTGTAATTTAATTACTCAAATTATTATTATTATTTATAATATATGTCGATCTACATATATTTTATTGTTTGCAATTTACTCGCTTGAATTGATATTATTATTTGAACTCTAATTTAATATTTATTTCATTTATGTGAGAAATGATTCAACAAACATTTTGAAATATTGATGATCCAAATTATATGATGTGTCAATTTAATTTCAAAATTAAAATTTTGGAATTAATTTAATATTACCATGATATTTAGAAAAAAAATGGCTTTGTAGGCTTAAAGTGGGGCTCATTAAAGAGAGCTCAACTCTCTTTAATCTTTCTTAATAGACTTAGATGTCAATCATGTACTATTTATGGTATATATCCTGTTCTTAATTGTTCCCCACCATACTATATTATATTGATAGCTAAAATTAAATGATCCTAGCAAGTGCATTAGTTATCACATAGTGAAAGATATGGTTCCCATGAGAATTTAACAAAATAAACTAACCTTTAATTATTTAGACAATTTAATTCAACAGTAAATAATTAAACTTTGAAGTTTAAAGCCCAAAAGCAAATAAACTAAAAAGTAAATCAATAAATAATTAAATTTGCAACAATCAAATTAGAAGAGTTAAAAGTATTGGTCCACATAACTATTCCAATGGACATCAGTTTATTAAACTTAACCAAGATAATTTATTACTTTCATAAGCTGAAGTTTTTATTTCTAAATTTGCTTAATATTCTCTTCCAAGACCTATTAAACTTACTTTTATCAAGTAACCCTTAGATTTCTCTTTAATAGTTCTTGAGATCGAGTGTGTATTAAGGTCTATGAAGAACTTGTAAAAATCAAATGAATCATGTGTGTGTGTGTGTGTGTGTATTCATATATATCATTCAATTCACACTATGAATTGTTTAGTCTATTATGTAAAATTCCATTCCAGTGCATTTACATAAACTCAATCAACTGAGAGGTGATAAAACTCCTAATTGCATTAAACACAATAATTCATAGACAAAATGAAAATAAAAATAATCTTGATAAAATAAAATAAGATGTAGCCATTATTGTGGTTATGATTCCTGTAGCCTTAACTATAAAAGAATCAATTCATAATAAAAGGAATTAAAATAAAATAATGAAAATTAAAACAAATGGTTCAACAATGGAGGATCATAATGGCGTGAATTGTAGCTGGTTGGGACCTCTTTATGTTGTTATTTCCATCCTTTCTATTGTTGATCTATAAAGAAGTCCTTGCTATTTCTAAGAAAAAAAAAAATTCTTCTTTAATCTCCTTAAAATTCTCTCATAAAGAATAGAGATCTTATATTTCCAAATAGTTATCCTTCTAAAACTACAGAATAAGAATTCATATCAAGAGTACATCTACTAGCTTATTCATCCAAAATAAGATAAGATTTTCAAAGCAAAATTGCTTGAATCAGGTACGAAGTGGTAAGACATGCCTATGCCTTATCTCTGCAAGTCTTCTACCTTTGATTGGACTTCACTTCACTTTATCCTATAGTTGGAAATTCATACAAATTGATATTTAATATATCAATTCCAACCTTAACTCACTTGAAATATCCAATATATTTTATTGACTATAAAACTCAAATAAAATTTAGAAATTAAGCACAAAGTAAGAAGAAATGAACAACTATGATACACATTGTATACGTCATCATATACCTTATTTTATTTAATTATTCTCATAATCTCTTATCATTATAAATAACCATTCAATTCACTTCATTCAAGATTTTAAACTCGTTTTCTCATATTTTTCCATATAGCTATTTTTCTCTAAATTATTATTCTCTCTCTTTGCTTCTCTCAAACCTTATAATTTTCTTCCTCAGTTGGTGCATCATCATTGAACATTTAAGTTTTGATTATTTTCTCACCTACCATCAAACCTTTAAGTCCATTAAGATTGCCCATTCTTCCTCTCACGACCTCTATACCTCTTCCTGATGCATTGTTAAGGTGTAACATTACCTCACTATTACCATTTTAAGAAACTGAGCATTTGCATTTTGGCGACACCATTATGGAGGAGTTATTACATTAAGTAATGGCACCTTCAAGAAAAGCCAAAAGTAATATGTCAAAGTCTTCTCAAGTTCATTCTTATGCCTAAGACTGAAAAGTTGTAGGAGAAACTAAAGGTGATTTTCATTAAGGTTTTGCTCAACCTAAAGCCCAATCTTTATAAGATATAGCTTTAGCCCTATTCACCCTTCTTAAAGATGTTTCAAGCCTCTCAAGATAAGATGATAAAGACCTTATAATTAAAAAAACAAAAGTAATGAATGATACCCTATTGTCATCCATAAACATGCATAAGAAGTTATTTATACTTAACCACATAAGCACCTTCTTCATGAAACTAATCATGTTAATAAATCTATCCATGATAAAGATCAAATAGATGAAGAGAATGATCTTAATGACTTTGAGGAGGATGATGAGCTATAGTTGGCCATTGAAGTTCTAGCTATATATTCTTTTATTGCCATTATGGCAGACCATACTCCATAAGTCATCTTAACAATCCCTCAAACTTGCACCCCAGGTACTCAAACTCACATTAGGCCTAGGTCTAACAATAAGCTTAACCTTATTCTAAAATCTCACATATCCAACCAGCACAACCTTGGATCATTAACAGTGGAAGATCTTGAAAAATTCTTTAAGAAAAAGCTACAAACATCTTCCTTCTCTATGCCTATCCTTAAGATTCCTTACCTAAAATATATGGTAGCAAAAACCTATCCTAAGGACTATGTCAATCCAAAGTTTAAAGTCTTTAATATATAGGAGGGAGATGATAAGGAGCATATTATGAAGCTTATTAAAATTTTAAAAGTTTATGGTCTCAACGATGACTTAAAGCTAAAGGACTTTTTGAGTCCTTCACTAATAAAACTTACACTTGGTATGTTAATCTTACCCAATGATCTATTATTTCTTAGAGAATAAAGTGTGAACTCTTCTAAAAAATAGTTCTTCTCAACTCAAGAGGAGGTTACTATGTCTGACATGGGAAGAGAGCAACAAAGATGAAAGGAGAGATTGATAGAGTATATTTAGCATCTTAAGAAGCACACTCTAGACATCTAATATCCATTTAATGAGAAAGAGGCAGAGAAGGTATGTATCCAAGGGATGTTTAGAGAATTCAGGGTGAGCTTAAAGAATTTTAAGGTTGCCTCTTTTGCAATGCTAGTAGAAGATGCAAGGAAGAAGAATCATACCTTGTTTAAGAAAATAAGTAAAGGAAGTTATTTGAACAAGAAAAGCTTAATTGTGAATATTTGTAGTCTAAGAATTTTATAAATGGTAAGAGGTCTTAAAGTAATACTTCTGGTGATTTTTTTGAACCACCACCTTTTCCTTATCCCATGCTTAAAGTCATTATGGTGCTTAATCGATGGATTAAAGATGGGAACATTGACTAGCCTTCAATTGAATGATAACCTACTAGTGGGGAAAGGGCTAATCCAAGGTTTTGTTATTTTCATATAGCCATGCAATATAAGACTATAAAAATTTAAAGAGAATTTTCTAAAAATGGAAAGAGTCTAGAGAACTCTTTCTTAAGAAAAATAATGTATAGAGGAACCCTTTTCTAGCTCATGGTGGATAGCATGCTCATGTAATGCCATTGTCCATATTTCTCCTCTCTATTCAAATGATGACAACTCTATTGATGTTGAAGCACATCACAAGGCAATGACAATTGAGTTATAAGTGGAGGAAGTAGAGGAATCCATTGATTTTAACATTGCTATGTCTTTTATGAAGACCACTAATTTTATAGCCTTCTTTAACCCATTGGAATTTAATGAGCAAGTAAGAGGGGCTATTGTAGTGGCTTTAATAAAGATATCAAAAGTATAATATGGAGAAGGAAATCTATTTGATTAATCCCATAGGAAAAATGGCAAGGAATTATGAGAATTCCATTTTCTTTTACAAATGATGCCATGTGCGAAAAGAACCCTAACCAAAATCATCCTCTTTATGTAGAAAGCCTTCTAACTGGATACCTTATAAAGAAACATCAATTGATCCTAGATATTCTATTAAAATCATGCCTATATCCACCTTTAAAGCCGCTAAAACAAGGAGAAATATCTTATTTAAAAACTCATCATTATTGAAACTTTTAATAGTGATGATATTAAAATGGTGCGATATGTGAATGTTGACTTTAAGATTGGATCTATTCATCATTTTACTCGATTTTACATCAATTATACACTTATATCTTATCACCACTTCATTAGGAGAACTACAAAAGTATAAATTGGTGCCTTCTACTATTCATCAATGCATCCAAAGACATTGGAATGGTAAGGATGTCTTTGTTTCCACTAACTAAACTCCATTTTTTGACCATGAGTGTTATATTACTAAAGCTGCTTTGTTTGATGAGTATGCTAATAATAGAAAAATAGCTTTGGCAAAGCCTACTAAGGTGCTACTTCTAAGATGAAAAGTGATAGATGGGGGCATAAAGTTGGAATGGGAAAAAACACGTGGATGGTGGAAAGAAAAGAAGATGAAACTTTATTTCAGAAAGGGTAAAAATGAAATCTTTTGTTTGTCGTAATGAGAGGAAGGTATACCGCTTATGAAGGTGTGCACCCTAAATAATTAATCACCATAAAGGTTCCACACACTCAATATTCAAACCAACCATCCCAAATAATCCATTCCCAAAAACCCTAATCAACCCCATATATAATTTGTATTAAAAAAAGCCTTACTTGCATTTCAACAACTTTAAGACCAATTAAAGCCCCTAAGTTAAAGAGGTGGAAGTAGATATTATTGAAGAGGGAGGACTACCAAAACCTATCTTTATTAGTAAAAACTTTATTATAAGAATAAAAATTACATTGATTATATTATTAAGGAGGTATAAGAATGTTATTTCTCAAACTTATGAAGAAATGCTTGATTAGACCTAAAATTTATGGTTCACATATTGAGTAATACCCTTAGATGTAAACCTATGAAGCAAAACAAATGTGTTTTTTACCTTGGAGTAGAGGTTCAAATCAATAAGGATTTCAAACACTTCTCAAGGTAGAGTTCATCAAACCCATTCAACATCTAACTTAGTTGGTGAATGTGGTTCTTGTTTGAAAGAAGAATGGTCAGATAAGGGTTTGTATTGATTTTTTAGACTTGAATAGGGCTTGCCCAAAGGATGATTTTCCTATTGCTAGCATTGATATTTTGATTGATACTGCTTAGTTGATGAATTATTTTATTTCTTAGATGGGTTTAGTGGTTATAATAAAATATTAATGGTTTTATAAGATACTAAGAAAACTACTTTTTGTATACTAATTGGGAATTCCTCAATATAGTCATGTCATTTTGACTCAAAAATGCTGAAGCTATATATTAAAGAGTAATAACTACTCTATTTAATGATATTATGGATGATTATGTTAATGACATTATGATAAAGTTTAAAGAGATGAAAGATCATCTTTCCCATTTTGAACGAGTGTTTGAAAGATATCTCCTATTCAAGGTAATGATGAATTCCTTAAAATGTGCTTTTTGAGTATCATTTGGAAAGTTCATGGGTTTATGGTACATAAAAGGGGATTGATGTTCACCATTTAAAGGTTAAAGCTATTTAGTATATGAAACCTCTAACAAGCCAAAAGCAGCTAAGAGATTCTTAGTAACAACCATTTCAATTTACTAAACATGGCATTCATATCAAATATTCAAATGTAAAGGTTCACTTATCATTCATACATAACCAAAAAAGCATATTGATTCCTTATTTAATGTACATTTATGTTAAATACAACCCATTTAATGTTGGTGATCACAAATTAATATCTATATAAGTATATGTACATGACACACATAGAGAGTTGAAATTAAGTGGACGACTAGTACTCCATGTATCTATATGCAAAACCTTATAGTCCAAATGCCCAAACCTTATGCTTCATTGCCTAAAATAAATAATTACAATTTTGTGAGTCGAGTCTCTAAATAAAACTAATAATTAGATTATAATGGCATAATTAATAATCAATTGTTATTAAGATACATTATGAGTACAAAGGCTAACTTATGCAAGTGTTAATGCAACAAATTATTTAATTTTGTCATGATCTTATATGGAAAACACTATTCCCTATAATTTATGTAAATTAAGTAATATTTGCTTTTGTTATCTAGCATATAACATATGATTTATTTGATCTACAACATGTGTCATAATATAACATATTAGTCCTTTTGCTAAGCGATTTGCAAGTGTTTGATAAGCTGGGCACAATATCCTTTTAGTTTCATACAGTTGGACTAGGTTGATTTAACCTAAGTCATAAATCTCTTTTGATCTTGACAATAGAGATTGATCAATTCTAATACTTTCATTAAGTGTTGTTTTACAAATTATAAGTTAGTTTTTTCATTGAAAGTAGGATGGAATTCAAAATCTCTAACAATGTAAAGATCATCCAAATTCGTGGTCTGTGTATAGTAAATCATGACCGCAAATCAATCATAAGAAAGAATGAAGCAAGGTCAGAGGAATTCGCTGGCTATTTTGCTATCGCAAACCATCTAAAGACTACAAAGCCTTAGTCATAAAGGAATTTACGGTAAGTGTCGCACCAGAGTCACGACTTTCATGGTGATAATGGAGGGAACCAAAACCATAACCATAGCATGCCAGGTGTCCGTTGAATGATAAAAAATCACGAGGGTAAAAATTCAATAGCGACCGCGACGCAAGGAGTTAAAGCTTCCTCACCAAACAGAGGAATTCGTAGTCTCAGTCACGCCTAAGACTTAGGTATGTCACTACCGCAACTTTTGATAGTGGTTCGAACACAACGACTATATTTTCCTGGACAACTAATGGAAAGATGACATGTGGACTAGCCGTTAGACATAAATAGGGTTTCCACCAAAATTTATGGCTCTATAATGAAAATTGGAAATTCACCGTGAACTATCAAAAGTGACCACGACTTTCACCTGATAAGCATTTAATGCTAAATTTGCCTAGCACATCTTGGAGATCTATTAATAATTTTAGTCGAATGTCTCTTTAGTGGATATGAGATATAAATGCTCTACCAAACAGATAAAATAGCAAGAAAATTCATTAATTTGTAACCAATCTCTTGCCAATTTGTTACTCATTCTTTCAATTCTCATTTATGAGTTTGTGATTGTTTGGTGTAAGCAATAAACACCATTGTAAGAGGTTTTAGTGTGAGCCTTGAAAACACTTGTAAGAGGTTTTTGTGTGAGCCTAGAAAACACAAGGTGTAAGGTTGTTGTATGCGCCATAAACACACGTTGTAAAAGTTTGGTGTGAGCTTGAAAACACCTATTGAGTTGAGTGAAATGTCCAATTGTAGAGAATTGGGAAGTGGACGTAGGGTTCATTAACAGTTGAACCACTATAAACATTTGTATCAATTTCTTTCTTCTCCTACTCATCTTCTTAAACACATTAACCCTCTTTTTTATTTTTTAATTAAGCACCAATTCAATCCCCCTTCTTAGTGCCCTAGGCTAACATATATGCAAGTGTTCATTTATAATGGTATAACAAGTAATCATTAAGATCATATAATTCTCACTTGAATTGTATTCACATGCAAAATGTCATAATTCAATCATATATGCACATAATAAAACATAATTATAACATATATATACATATTAGAATCCAATGAAAGCTTTTACTCACCTTTGCAGCAAACTTTTATGGTTGTTTTGTACCTTTATCTTAAGTTTTCTCAATGTGTTGAGGTCCTAACATGTAATACATATTTGATTATAAATGTGTCAAAATGAGTTTGCATACTTGATCAACAATTGTGGTCATATTCTATGAAAGTAGGTCTAGTATTTGTGCTTATTATTTTTAAATGGCAACTTGACTTTTTTATACTCTCATTGTAATAACTCTAGCTATATTTATCCAAATGGCTTTATTCTTTTTTATAATTACACTAGACATATGGAGCTGCAACATAGTCAAAATTCAAGTTAATAAAAGTAAAAAATATGGTGTATTTTTTGTGTTTGCCCTATTCCTATGTGACCATAAGTTGATTAGGTATTACAATCTTAGCCATGTCTCAAATTGTATATATCCAATTGTAAAACTAATTAACCATCTTTTACACTTTGCCTAATTCAACCTATAAGGTCATCAAAATAAATGAATAGTCTCAGACTAAGCAGGTTTCAACATCTTCAGAATCAGTCATAACAAAGGAGTAATATGTCTTCACACATTACATATTCAGCAAAAGTATTTCATAAGTATTTAGATGAGGCACAACTCTACTTGCTCATTTATAATGAGTTTTTAAAAGATGTTTCCAATACAAGCTAAGGATTGCTTGAAATGTGCTTGAAAGTTCTTGGGTTTCATGATAAACCAAAAAGGGATTGATGTTGACCCTTTAAAGGTTGAAGCTATTCAGTCTATGAAACCTTAAACAAGCTAAATGTTGCTAAAAGCTTCTTTATAGAATCCATTTTCACTTATTAAGCATGACATTCATGCCCAAATATTCATATATATAAAGGTTAACATATCATTCATACACAACACAAAAAGTGCATGAATTCATTATTTAATGTACATAAATGTTACATATAACCCATTTAAAGTTAGAGTTAACCCAATGACTTGTACTCTATGTATTTATGTGCAAAACTTTATGCTCTAAAATGCCCAAATCTTATGCTTCAATATCTGAAAAAAAATAATTGAGATTTGGTGAGTTGTAAATTAATGCATAAAAATAATAATTAGATTCTAATGACATAATCAAACAATCAATTATTATTAAGATACATTACGAGTGCAAGGATTAACTTATGAAAGTTCAAATGCAATAGATTATTTTATTTTATCGTGACTTTACAAGGCAAATATTGCTCCCAGGAATTCATGTGAATTAAAGGACATTTAATTTTGTTGGCTAGCATATCACATGTGATTCATTTAATCAATAATATGTGACATAATAGGACATATCATTCCTTTTTCCTAGTGATTTGTTAGTATTTGACAAGCTAGTCGCAACTTCCTTTTAGTTTCATATGCAAGTGTTCATTCACAATGGCATAAAAAATAATAATGAAGATCATATTATTCTCAAATGAATATTGTATTCACATTTGAAATTCATAATTCAATCACATACACACATAACATAGCCCAATTATATCTTTAAATCACACAAATATACATGACAATGCAATTGGAAATTTTACTCATATTTGATGCAACCAATATTAATGATAAGTTTGAACCACTCTCTTGAGCTTGTTCAATTTGTTGAGGTTCTAAAATCTAATATATATATATATATATATATGATTACAAATGTGTAAAAATGAGTTTTCACACTTGATATGAAACTACGATCATGTTCCATGTAAAAGGGTATAGTATTTGTGCTTATTATTCTTATGTGGTAGCATAAACTTGCTACACTTTCACTATAATAACTCTAGTTATATTTATCCAAATGAGTTGATTCTATTTTATAATTACACTAGACACATGGGTCTACAACATAGTCAAAATTTAGGTTAATACAAGTCTTATAAAATATGGTATATTTTTAATGTCTATCATGCTTTTATTGTGACCATAGGTTGATTAAGTCTTACTATCTTTGCCATATCTCAAATTGTACATATCCAATAATAAAAATGATTTACCAATAGTTATAAAACACAAAATTGAACTTTTTTTATTTGTTACACTTTATCAACTTTAGCCTATAAAATCATCGAAATAAATGAAAATCTCATGTCGTGGAGGTTTTAACGGTTTCAAAATCAATCATAAAGAATGAGCAATATCTCTTTACACACAATATATTTAGCATAACTATTTTATAGGTATTTAAATAAGGCATAACAATACTTTATGTTTTGAACTTCACCTAATTCCCTTCCTAGAGCCATGAAATTATGGATAGATAGAATCAATAGACTAAGGAAGTTTCATCAAGTTCAAGGTTAGTAATAATTAAGGAGAAATATCTCTTCATCCAAAACATATTTAACAATGATGTTTTACAGGCATTTATAAGGGATATAACTCTATAAATTTTTAATTTTACACTTTTTCTAACTTAGCCTATAAGGCCATCAAAATATATGAATAATCTTAAACTGATGAGGCTTCAGTAAGTTATGAATTAATCATAATCAAGGAGCCATACATCTTCATGCACACTAAATTAGCAAAACCATTTTACATAAATTTAGATGAGGCATAAATACAAAGTTTTATGCTTTTGCGCTTTACTTAATTCCTCTTTGAGGATTTTGAAATTATGGGTATAATAGTATACTCTAAAAATAAACCAACATAATTTAGCTCTTGTTTCTCATATGTTTCTAGTAACCTTCATACATGATCTCTAATTATAATAGCTCGATTGTTCTTACTAATTATGAATGTTTATTATGTTATACAAAAGGAATTTCATATGGGATGAATAAATTGCTTACCCCTTTTGCCAAAACTAGAAAAGCTTAGGATTTTTTCTTGGCTAGTTTATTCCTTCTTCTTCTTCTTCTTCTTCTTCTTCTTCTTCTTCTTCTTCTTCTTCCTCTTCTTTCTTTCATACTTTCTTTGCCCTCTTTTTCTTTTCCTCTTCCCTTCACATTTTTCCTATCTTATATGCACCTAAAGGAAGTGAAATTCAATTTGTATACCACCTATAATAGGATAAAATCATGGTGGCTTGTTATAACTGGTTGGAAATTCAATTTTCCTCTTTTAGTACCTTTTCTTCATTCCTTCGTCACCTATCATTCTACTAATTTCCATATCTTCCTTACACTTTTAATGAGTTCCAAGACACATGTATTTAAGATATAATAATATACATACCACTTAATGTAATTTTCAAGGCAACTATGAAACGTCATACCTACATTCAAGTGCCCTAAATACAATGTTGCAAATGCTAATCATTTATGCAATCCATTTACTTTTATGAGCATACTAGTGAATAAGGATAAGGTTACATTTTCTTCCCCTCTTATAAAGAATTTTATCCTCAAAATTCAGTACTTGTAAATAAATATGGATATTGCCATTTCATGTCCTCTCTAATTTCCTATGTAACCTCTTTTTATGAGTGGTTTCTTTATAATACCTTAACCAAAAGGATTTCTCGATTTTGTAACTGTTTTGTCATATAACCGATGACTGCCACTAATTCTACAACATAACTATATCAGTTAAAATTCTTGTCATTGGATCCCTAAGTACATGTGGAGGATTAGACTGATAATTTTTTAGCATACTCACATAAAATACATCATGAATTTGAGTCATCTCTGGTGGTAATACTAGCCAAAAAGCTAATGGATCAATTCTTCTTAGGATCTCACACCGCTCTGTATATCGAGGACTCAGTTTTTCCTTTTTGTTGAATCAAATTATTCCTTTCCATAGTGAAACATAAAGGAACACTTTATCTCCCACATTATATTCCATTTCTCTCATTTGTTAATTTACATAGCTTTTTTGCCTATCTTGCAATGCTTTAAGTTTGCTCTTGCATACTTTTACTTTGTCCATAATTTCTTGCACTAGTTTGGTCTTCTAAAATATGTGTCCCTTCTTCATCCCAATACATAGGACTTGATATTTTTTCCCATGCAGTGTTTTATATGGTGCCATTTATATACTGTTATTACAAGCAAATTAAATCAATGCAATATATTCATCCCATGCACCTTTAAATTTATCACATAAGCTCAAAGTAGTTGTCAAGTGTCTGAATTATCCTTTTTTATTGTCCATTTGTCAAAGGATGAAAAGCAATATTGAAACTCAACTTAGTACCTAAGACTCATTGCAAACTCATCTAAAATTGAGATATAAATTACATATTTCTATATGATACAATGGATACTAGCATACCATGTAACCTAACAATTTCATCCACATATTTCATGGTTAAGCACTTAAGCGAATAGCCCCATTGAATAGCAAAAAGCTAGTTAACTTAGTTAATTAATGATCACCCATATCATCACTCTTTATCAAAGTTCTTGATAACATATAGAAAATCCATGGTTATTCTTTCGCATTTCCATGTTAAAATTGTCAATGGTTTAATTTCCCAATCAGTGTTTGATGTTTTGTTTTCATTTTTTAACAAGTCAAACATTTTAAAACATAGGCCACCACATCTTTCTTCATTTTATGGTACCAAAATGAGATCGTACACTATACATTTTTGTCATTCTTAGGTGCATGGCATATGGAGCATTTTGTGCTTCTTATAGGATTTCTCTATATAAGTTATCAACATTAGGCACACAAATATGAGATCCTAACATCAATACATTATTTTAAATGTTAAAATTTATGTTTCTCCCCTATTTACCTTTTCAATCAATTTTTGCAACTTTGAATCCTTTCATTGTGCTTCTATAATTTTTTCATGCAACATTAGTCTCACTTGAAAGTAATAATCAATGCCCCCATTCTTTTGCATGTTTAGTTCCACATTTATAGCTCATAACTAAACTAAATAAGAAAATGGAAATACTTGAAAATGAGATACAATACTTCTTAATTTCCTACTCCAAGTATATGTTGGCACATTTGCCTTCCTTAGGTGATACTAAATGGTGAAATCATAAGCTTTCAACAATTCTAACCACCATGTCTATTTCATTTTTAATTTCTTTTCATTCAATAAATACATCAAACTCTTGTGATTTATAAATATCTAAAAAGTTTATTCATATAAGTAATGCCTTCATATTTTCAAAGGAACACAACATTATTAAGTTCTAGGTCATGTATTGGATAAGATAATTCATAAGGCTTCAACTGTATAGATATATATATGTAATTTTCTTACCATGTTGCATTAGAACACATCCCAAACTATTTTGAAAGGCATCACTATAAACTACAAATCCTCCATTACCTATAAGAATGGCTAACACTAAAGCATATGTTAATCTATTTTTTTTAATTCATCTAAAACTCTCATGACATTCTTCATGACATTCTTCAAATCATTTAAATTTTATATTTTTCTTAAGTAACTTGGTCAAAGGAATAGCTATAAGTGAAAAACCTTTAATAAATTAATGATAATGCCTAGCTATTCATAAGAAACTTCAGATTTCTACTACATTCATTAAGGTTTTCCATTTTTCTATTGCTTCAATTTTGTTTGGATCCACCTATATGCCTTTTTATAAACTACATGTCCTAAAAAACACCATATGATCATTCCAAAATTCACACTTGCTTCATTTAGCAAACAACTATTTTCTCTTAGAATTTACAACATAATTCTCAAATGTTGTTTACACTTCCCTTTGCTTCTTGAATACATGAGTATGTCATCAATGAAGACAATTGCAAATCTATTCAAGTAAGGCTGAAAACACCTTATTCATAAGAGACATAAATGCATCTAATACATTAACCAAACCAAATGGTATTACAAAAATTCATAATACTCATACCTAGTCCAAAAGGCAACCTTTGGTACACATAGGCCTAAAATTTTGAGCTAATAAGAGCCTGATTTTAAGTCAATCTTAAAAAAGACATGTGCTCCCTACAACTAGCCAAATACATAATCCATTCTTAGCAAAGGATATTTATTCTTCATAGTGACATGATTCAACTGCGTATAGTCAATACATAACCTTATGTTGCATCTTTCTTTTTAATAAATAACACTAGAGCACCCCAAGGTAATAAACCCGGTCTATTTAATTCTTTATCAATTAGTTCCTGCAACTAAGTTTTCAATTCTCTCCACTTAGCTGGAGCCAACCTATAAGGTGGAATAGATATTAGTGATGTTCCTAGAATTAATTCAGTTGTGAATTCTATCTTCCTATTAGGTGGCAATTCGAGTAAGTCAACTAGAAATACATATGGAAACTCATTTACCACTGGAATGTTCTTGAGTAATTTTTTTGTGAACCTTGTGTCTACCACATATACCAGATAAGCTTCACAACCACCTAAAATCATTTGAAAACCCTTGATAGTAGAAATTAGACATATAGGTATAATTTGCCTTTCCCCTTAAAACATAAGCTTTGTTCAATTTAGAGATTCCAAAATAACTTCCCTAGTAAAACAATTCACTATTGCATGATATTTGGTTAACTAATCCATACCTTGTATCATTATGGATTCTAATATAGTTATACCTATGCTTTCCTCTTACATTTTATAGCTTTTAGGACAATCTCTAAGTATATGATCAGAAGACCCACAAAAACAACACCTTCCAGTCAATTTCCTACATTCACCTCTATTTTGCTTCCCATAATGTACACATGAGGATCATTATTGCATAACTTGGCTTTGACCTTAGCTGCACAAAATGAAACTCCTAAGCCCCTACCTCTATAATTAGAGTAACTACCCCCTAGCACTAGACTATAATGGTATATAATATCCACATTTACTTTTCTTTTCACTAAAATCCCCCCTCCCCCCTCATAAACTTACTAGGATCCATTTTTGGCTCATTGCTCTATCCTTTTTTTTTCTAATCATTCCACCTTGATTGCAATAACTTTTAACTTGGTATAAATCTCAATATCTATAATTGTGATCTTGCTCCTGATCTCATATCTCAATCCCTCTTTAAACTTTTGACATTTATCTTTATTGGTGGCTACCATAAAGGATGCATAATGAGATTATTGATTAAACTTTACCTCATAGTCAGCTACAATTATCTCTTACTATTTTAGATTAAAAAAATTCTCTTCTTTTATCATCTTTATATACTTTTAGCATGTTGTTATTATTGAACTCATGAAGAAAGTCATCTCATGTAAACATTAGAGGCTAGGCATCAATCCTTAGAATGGTTTCCCACCAATCATAAGCATCCCCCTATAATATAAATACTACATAATTAAAATTTTCTTTTGGTGTCCATTTCATTAAATTAAAAATTCTTTATGTTATTTTTAGCCATGTCTCTATAATAGCTAGACCTCTAGTGCTATTTAAGTTAACTAATATTATTTTCTAAATTTGTCATACCTTCTTTCTTTATGGTTTTCTGGACCTTACACTGTCTGTCCATAAGTTCTATATTGTAGTTACTTATTAGGTATGTGTTGTACATGAGAATGTGTAGGAGATCTAACTCTGTCAGTAAGTTAATCTTTTGATGGTTGATATGGTGCTTTCATAGAATGCAAATCGATTGACTCTTATCTCCTTAGTGAGTCATGGGTTCTACCATGACTACCCTCTAATAATGCCCTAAAGATATATAATTAAATGATAATGCATAATAGTACAAAAGTCATGCCATGTTCATATGTACATATTTGTGGAACTCATCGTTATTCTGATACAAAAAATCACAACATTCATTTTCATTTATGAAGTATACAATTCATGTCCAAATATTCATATGCATAAAGGTTAACTTATCATTAATACACCTCTTAAAAAGCATATCAGTTCCTTTTTTATTATACAAATATGTTAAGTATAACCCATTTAATGTTGGTGACCAAAAATTGATTCCTATCTAAGTATATGTACATGTCACGAGGAGAGAGTGAGAGAGAGTAAAAAAGAGAGAGAGAGAGAGAGAGAGAGAGAGAGAGACTTGGAATTTAGTAAAAAAGGTGTACTCTTTGTATTCGCGTGCAAAACTTTATGCTCGAAAATGCCCAATCCTTATGTTTCACTATTTGAAAAAAGTAATTGCAATTTGGTGAATCATTACTCAATAAATAAAATAATAACTAGATTTTAATGACATAATTAATAATCAATTGTTATTAAAATATATCATGCATATAAGGATTGACTTATGCAAGTGCAAATGCAATAAATTATTTAATTTTAATGTGAACTTATAAGGCAAGCACTGCTTTTGATAATTCATATGGATCAAGTGATATTTGCTTTTTGCTAGCTAACATATATCATATGATTCATTTGATCAATAACATGTACCATAATAAGACATATCAATCCCTTTGCTAAGTGATTTGCAAGTATTTGACAAGTTGGTCATAATATCCATTTAGTTTTGAATGCAAGTATTCATTCACAATGGTATAATAAGTAATTATTAGAATCATACAATTCTCACTTGAATTGTATTTACATGTAAAATGTCACAATTCATTGACATATACACATAATATAACCTAATTATAGCTTAAAATCACACATGTATATTAGAATATAGTTAGAGCTTTTGCTCACCTTTTATGCAACCAACTTTTAAGGTAGGTTTGAACCTTTCTCTTGACCTTCTTTAATGTGTTGAGGTCTTAAAATGAAATACATATATGGTTACAAATATGTCGAAATAAGTTTTCACATTTGATATGCAACTATAGTCATGTTCCATGCAAGTGGGTTTAGTATTTATATTCATTATTCTTATGTGACAGCTTGACCTTGCTACCCTCTCACTTATCTAAATGACTTGATTCTTTTTTATAATTGCACTAAACATATGGGGCTATAACATAGTGAAAATTTAGAGTAATACAAATCTTAAAAAAATATGGTGAATTTTTTAAGTCTGCCTTGTTCCTTTGTGACAACTGTTTGATATGGTTTTGCAATGTTAGCCATATCTCAAATTGTACATATTCAATTGAAAATATAATTTATCAATAAATATATAATATATAAATGAAATTTTTTTATGTTTTACACTTTGTCTAATTCAGTATATAACATCACCAACATAAATGAACAATTGTAGCCTGAGCAGGTTTCAATAGGTTTAGAATTAGTCATAATGATGGAGCAATATCTCTTTAAGCACAACATATTCAACAAAAATATTTTATAGGTATTTAGATGATTCATAAATCTATAACCTTTATGTTTTTCAGTTTACCTAATTCCAATTCTAGGGCCATGAAATTATGGGTAAAGAGAATTAATAGACTAAACATATTTCAACATGTTCAAGGTCAATAATAATCAAGGAGAAATATCTCTTCATCCACAACATATTTAACAAAGACGTTTACAAGAATTTATAATGGATATAAATTTATAACTTTCATCTTCTACATTTTGTCTAACTTAGCCAGTAAGGCCATTAAAATATATGAACAATGGCAGACTGAGAAGGTTTCTGAAGGTTATGAATTAGTCCTAATCAAGGACTCATATCTCTTCACACACGCTATATTAAGCAAAACTATGTTAATTTATGTAAGGCATAAATAGACAACTTTTATGGTTAACATTTCACCTAATTCCTCTTTTAGAGTAATGAAATCATGGGCGCAATAGTCCACTCTAAAAATAAACCAACATAATTCAACTTTCATTTCTCTTATGCTTTTAACAACCTTCATATATGAACTCTAGCTATAATTACTCCACTATTCTTACTAATTATGGATGTTTAACATGTTCTAAAGAAGGAATTTCATATGGGGAGAAGATTAAATTACTTACCCCCTTTTGCCCAAACTAGAAAAGCTTAGGATTTCTTCTTAGCTAGTTTAATCCTTCTTCTTTCTTTCTGCCTTTCTTTTTTCCTCCCTTTTTTTCATTGTTCCCTTCACATTTTTCCTCTCTTATATGCTTTTATAGGAAGAGAACATCAATTTGTATACCTACTCTAATAAGATAAAATCATGGTCGTTTACTACTACTAGTTAGAAGTTTAATTATCCTCTTTCAGTCCCTCTTCTTCATTCCATCATCACCTCTATCCTTCTACAAATTCTTATATTGTCCTTACACATTTAATGAGTTCCAAAATGCATTTATAGGCAACTATGAAATGCCATACCTATATTCAAGTGCCCCAAATGTAATGGCATTGCTGCCATGCTTATCAAATGCACATATATAAGTAATTATTTATGTAATTCATATGTTCATGTGGGATTGCAAATCATTTATGCAATGTCATTGTTCATATGAGGATGTTAATGAATGAAGGTAAGGATCATACATTCTTAGGTAAATTCTATTATATCAGAAGATTCATCCTAATCCTTATTGAGATTATCTCTCCATTTCAAGCACTATTAAAGAATAATGTTCCTTTTAAATGGGGACAGCTGCAATAAGAGGCATTTGAGAGAATTAAGAAGATTTTAGTTTTTTTAGCCATAATGATAGTATGTGAGCATCAGATTTTGAGTCTCAATATTATAAAGCCCAATGATGAAAATCGCCATACATATTCTTAGAATGCAAGGAAAATTATTAAAGAAAGAGAAGCAAGGCCTTAGGAAACCTTTGAGATGCCCAAAACCAACCCTACAACCAAGCCCAAGTCCAAAATAATGACCAATCCCAAACTACCAACACAGGCTTAGTAGGTTGTACAACGTATTAAGTTGTGTTGTATAGCCTATAGTAGGGTTGTACAACCCTTGTAATGACCGCATTCATATTTGCTTTGATACCAATATTTTTGCTTTTTTTTCTCTACCACAATCTATAATGCTACAATCAGTAGCTATCAGAGCACTCAACATCTAGGATTTGCCCGTCGGCCCTGTGATGTCATACACACAAGGATTTGCATGTCTGCCCCGTGTATGTTTGGGCCCTCTTTGATACCAAAACTGTAACATCTAAATTCATTTGTCAAACCAATAACTGTGACATCTATTATTCTCATTTGTAAATCAGCTTTGATACCACAAATTGTAACGTCACAACGTGGCTATAGTTGGTACCTATCAGAGCACTCAACATCCGGGATTTGCCCGTCGGCCCTACTATGTCATACACACCGGGATTTGCACGTCTGCCCCGCGTGTGCTTGAACTCTTTGATACACCAACTGTAACTATCATCTTCAGTTGCAAATCATGGCATTTCATGTTCAGAAATGCATACACATTAAGGTTTGTTCATCATACATATATAATCCTATATGTAATTAATGTACATATGTGTTAACTAATGTTAGGACCAGTGACCATAACTACTTCCTATCAAATGTATATACATGAAGCAAGGAGAGAGAGTTGGAATTCAGCTGACGACCTATATTCCATGTGTCTCTATGCAAAACTTTATGTATCAAAGTGTCCAAAGTCTATACTTCAGTATCTGAAAAATAATTGCGATTTGGTGAGTCGCGACTTAGTGAATAAAAACAATAATCAAATTCTCACGGTATAATCCATAATCAAATATCATCAAGATACATTGCAAGTATAACAATTGACTATGCAAGTGCAAATGCAATAGCTTTGTTTTTGTCGTGACCGAGCAAGACAAACATTGCTCCCGAGATATTCATGTGATTCATGTAACATATGATTTGGGACCTATTGGTCCATCTTCATATAATTTGCAAGTGTTTGACAAGTCGGTCACAACGCCCCTTTTAGTTCCATATGCAAGTGCTTATTCATAAATGATATGCCAAGTAATCGTTAAGAGCATTTAATTCTCACTTGGCCTGTATTCCCATGTAACATGTAACAATTCAATCATATATACAT
>CATIWR010109758.1:0-7500 GCA_949677035.1 Omphalea diandra
TTAAGTATTTAGATAATAATTTTATTAGTGGATATAATTATTTATTATTTTGAATAATATTTATTTTGATAATATTATTATAAATAATTAATAAATTATACACATAATTTAAAATTTTACATAACTATACTATGCATATACATCACGTAAAATTCACCTTTTTATCTGTGAAGTTCTCAAAAGAGAAAAATCATTCAAAATGATTTTTTAACTAAAACTCTTAATCCAAAACATTTTAAACTAATGCAATATCATTGGCAATTAGAGTGTGTTTACCGGCCAACTCCAAAACTAGAATGTGACATTTCTGCAGAGCAAAATAATGGTATGGCTGCATTTTCTTTTGGTGTTGGGGCACAATACACAGGAGGAACAGACACTTTGGTTGGAAGATTAGGTAATGCAGCTTCAAAATTAAGCACCGGAATTACTTGCCTCATTGAAGGCCTCAAATTTCTATCAGAATGGGCACACCACAATCCAACAATCATCAAACACTCCACCTGCTTTTCATCAAAATCCATCTCAAGTATCTCATCAACTGCCATCCTTAGGTTCCCACTTCCATAAAGATCCCAAATCCACTCCACTAATGTCATCATTTCATTATTCTGCTCAATGGGTTCAACCATTTTTCTTCCAGTAACAATTTCCAAGGCAACAATACCAAAACTATACACATCTGACTCCTTACTAGCCCTGCCAGTACTTATATATTCAGGAGCCATGTACCCTCTAGTTCCTGCCACCCTTGTTGTCTCCAAACCTAACCCATGCTCCATTAGTTTAGCTAATCCGAAATCTCCAAGCCGCACGTTAAAACTGGAATCCAGCATTATATTACTTGATTTTATATCACGGTGCAGAATACATTTCTCCCATTCTTCATGGAGATAGAGCAAAGCAGAGGACAAGCCAAGGGCTATTCTGTATCGTGCAGTCCAAGTCAGAGGAAAAATTTTCTTAAACAGGTGACAATCAAGACTTCCATTCGGCATGAACTCGTAGACAAGAAGGAATTCGCCTCCATCATGACTCCAACCTATTAGTTGTACTAAATTCCGATGTCTCAACTGGCTAATGATCTTTACCTCCGTCATGTACTCCTGTTTCCCCTGCTCGGACTGCCTTGAAATCTTCTTCACAGCAACAGTCGTGCCTAAATCATTTAGATAAGCCTTGTAAACAGTTCCAAATCCTCCCTGACCCAATTTCTTGTCACTAGAGAAGTTGTTGGTAGCCGAAATAAGATCCTTATAAGAAAATCTTCTTGGACCTGCCTCTTTCTCGAATTCATCGTTTATCAATGTCAACCTCATTGCTTCTATCGTCTCGTTCCTCTTCCTCTGCTTCCTTGTCCGAATGGAAATACTAAACACAACCATCGCACATAACAATAATGCTCCTGAAACTGCTAAAATTGCTATCAGCATAATCTTTTTAGGATGTTTTCCTTTTTCTTCTTGTATTTCCAACGTTGAATCAAACTTCCAGGACTGAACAACGTGTCTTTCTATACCATTACTCGTGCTAGCCGAAAACCCAATTATGACCCACTCGGGAAGAACCTTCCTGAGATCAATAGCGAGGGAAAGGCTGGTATTCTCTTGAGCAATAGAAGTGGTCTGATACCTCCACGAAACGCTGAAATTCTTCGTAGTAGAATTATAAGTAATCCACACATCAGCAGGATCTCCGCTGTGAAAACTAGCATTCCAGGAGGTGAATGTAGCAGAATGGATTGAATTACTGTTAATCCCCACATGAAGAACATTAGGATCCCATTCACGGTCCCAATACGAATCGAATTCGACGTGAACCATTTGGTTAGAAGCAGAATCACTGTTAGTGATGTTATACAAGCCAAGAAAACCACCTGCTGAGTTGGGTGGGATGTGAGATTCAACAGGTGCAAGAAAGAAAGCCAGGCCACAGCCCCATTGATTACGGCCTTGGATGTCGATGTAGAATGAGAAATGAGTAGTGAAATCGGAGAGCTGATTCGATTTGGAATTCCAGATGGGTACCTTTTCTGCGTAGGTTGCTCTGCCAGTTTGGCACATGTAATTGACATCGTTAAATTCGATGGTTCCTGAGGTAGGTTTGGCTCCTCCCTCGTAAACAATCCTGGTGTCATTGGGATCAAAGCTCGTTAGTTCAAAGGACAATGGGTCGGTAATGGGGAGGAGGAGGAGGAAGGAGAGGTAGAGAAGTGAAGTTTTTATGTTGTAGCTAGAGATGATCATGGTGATATTGAGAAATAGAGTGGGAAGTGTCGTGGAATTACTAGGAGAATTAATGGAAGCCTATATAGTGCTTATCTCGTAGTGAAAATTACCTGAAATTCAAATTTCTTTCCCTTTAAGATTTTCAATTTACTGAAAAATGAAGAGTTACGGAGAGAAGGTGAAGAAAAAAAAATAAAAATAAAGGCCAATCCAGTTTTACAGGCAGAAAATTAACCTGTTTCATATGTCATAAAATCTCAGAATATATGGTTAAGTAAAAAAATAAAATAAAGACCAATCCAGTTTTGTAGGCTTGTAAAAGAAATGGTAGAAATTAACCTGTTTCATATATCATAAAATTTAAGAATATCATAAAAATTTATGAATTTTTAATTAAAATTTATAAAGTTTTTCTTTTGGAATTTATGATGGATAAAATGGGTATGAATACTCATACAATTACTAAATGGATCATAAATGGGTAAATAAATAATTTATCATCATATCCATTTTAACTCTATTCATATCCACCACACTCATCTATTTGCCACCCATGCTCAGTACCATATTAAATAATTGAAGCCCAGAGAATAATAAATTTAAATTTATATGTTGAGCTTGCTTTATAATATTATGTTTGTCATATTCTACTACACATTTTCATGTCATCAACATTTGAAAGTGTTAACTGGCATTATGTTTGTTGTAACAGGAAACTTAAGTGGCATTCGGATAAATATAATGCAATGAACTGAGATATGTGGTTTAATAATGAAGTCTTCAAATAAAACATTATTGTTCAAAGTAATGATGCCTGATAAATAAAGTTCCATAAACATGAAGGTAAATTAGCTACTCTAATTACATGATTTTCAGCTTATATAATTATTACCAACGCTAGAAAGTACTATATAAATACTAACTCACATTAAACACATTTCATACTATTATATCACAATTAATTTATATTCATGCTCATTAAATTATGATTTAAATTTTATGATGATCATTTAACTAATTTTTCATCACAAAAGTAATTAAACTATCATAAACATTTCAGATCAATTCTCACATAAGTTTTATAGCAAATAAAAATCTCATTGCCCTTTGAACGTTTTTAAAAAAGAGCATATACTAAAATTAATTTCGGCCCATATACTAAAATTTAAGAGTTATTTAAATTCAAAAATAATAAATTTCCATATTTTAAGTCAATAAATTTATTAAAAATTATAAAAAAAAACAATAAAAATAAAATGTCATTTTTCCTCAAGTATATAGATACAATTATATATGTTAATAATGTATACTCTAGATTTTTTTTTTCAAAAAAAATATAAATCTCTCATATTAGGACTCAATCTTTTGCATTCTTCAACTTGAGATTTAATAAAACTTATGCAAAAACTGGAGTAGTTGAATCATTCTAAAATTATTTTTCTTGAAAATTTAAAATTTATATCAATTAATTTTAAAAGTAGTATAATTAGATATTTATCATTTATTTCTCTAATAATGAAATTATATATTTTTGCTACGTTGCACTCATACACACTTGGAAAAATCCACTTTATCGATCCAATGCATTTAAAGATAATAATTACGAAAGAAAAATTTTCACAATAAAAATATTTTTGAAATAATGTGTTGTCTATATATGAAAAATTAAAGTTGTAATATATATATATATATATTATATTTGACATGTAAAATTGAAAATAATTTTTTCAGGGCTTAATTAGGAATTCAAATCATGATCAATAAAGAAATGAACAAACTCTCTTTCAATGAGATATATAATGCTACAACAAAAATTAATTAATTAAAATTTAAATATAAATCAAAATGCAAGTGTTATATATAGTAGTATGTTATAGCCATATATTGATCAAACCTTTTTATTTATTTATGAATAGGGCATAAATGAGTTAATTATCCTAAATTAAATCATTCATTTTATGCCTTCACATTTTAATCAATAAAATGATTAATTTCTTTTTCAAACAATTTTTTTAAAAAAAGACTAAAATAAATGCAAGTTTGAAGTGAAATATGAACATCAAAAGATCGAATAAGAAAGATTCTAAGATGATGATGAGGATTGAAATATAAGTAATTAAAGAAAAGGAAGTTACTATTGAGAAAATAATAATTTTATTTATTTATTTATTTCATATTCTTTTAGTTAGGCATGGTTTAGGCTTTAATGGAGGCTCCTCATTTACTTCTTCACTCACTACATTTATTAGAGCATCAACACCTCAAACTTCAAGTATTAAGGTCATAGGGAAGAAGGGTGCTCCTAGCACTAAGCTACCTATGCCTAAGGGTAAAGGAAAGGCCTCCCAAGGCTCAAGAGACAAAGCTCAAAGGGCAAATTATGATTACATTTACAACAAGAAGCATGCTCAACTACACAAACACAAAAATTTTTTTCTACTTCTAATCACTCATACACTTGCATACACTCCCACCATCCATGTATGAGAAGTCCCCCTACTCATACTATGGTTGTGCATGGGAGAAAAACTTATGAGTCTAACCTCCAATGTCATTATTGCATGAGATATAGACATATTAATGTATTTTGCCACATTAGGAAGGCACACCTCAAATTGGAGGACCCTTCTAAGACTAACCCCCAAAAGTCCACGTATGTTTGGGTATCAAAGTAAAGTGTTTGATATTGTAGGATGAGGACTCCTTCACCAAATTCTCATCATGGAAAATTTGAAGGTGAATGGAGATTGCTAATGAGGAAGAGATAAAGTTTCAAATGGTTATTTGGTATCAATCCATGAATACTAAACTTGTAATGTATCCCTTATCCCTTATGTTTTTAACTTAATATATTTATGCATGCATTTAGGGGAAGTTTTATTACTTGATATATCTATGTGTTCACATGTTTGATTTGATTGATTGTGTAATGAGTTGAATCAATTCACTTTGCGTTTGAGGTTTTCTACATTTCAAATGTTCAAATCAATCATCAAAAACCATATACTCTATACTAGGATCATATATGAAAATTCTTAAATTTCTAGCCCTAGTTTGTGTGTTCAAGCATCTTTAAATGTTTGAATTATTTTGCATTTATGTATTTATTTTTTAGATACATTTTTCATGCAATTTATGTTTCGTCCATTTATCTTCTTATGTGACACATTGTGATCAATTGTGCAAAATCACTTTTGTTTGCTATTCTAATTTGAGTTTGCACAATTGACAAGTTTGTGGTCATTCCCTATCATATTCCCTATTCTCTTTCTTATTCCCTCCCATTCCTCTCTTTTTGATCTTGACAAAGGGGGAGAGATAATGGACTGAATATACAAAGAGGGGACATACAAAAAAGGAGATAAAATTGAACTATATGTGTAATAAGCTAAGACAATGATCTTATTAGAATAACTAAGGGGGAGTATGGATTGAGGGGGAGTAATTTCATACTTATGATTTGAATCACTTTAAAATCATTCTCTTAGGAGCATACATAATTGATTTTTTATCCTTTACATATTCAATCTAGATTGTCAAAATAAACAAGGGGGAGATTGTTGGACTAGGTTGTGCAAACCTAAGTCAATACTCTCTTTTAATCTTAATAATATAGATTGAAAGGTTCTAATATCAATTTCAAGTGTTGTTTTTGCAGGTATTAAGATAAAATTTCATTGGAAATTGAATAAAGTGATTAGAAGCAAAAAACTCTATGTATGAAAATCTGCCTTCGAAATTAGCTACTGCAAATTCATGAAACAACATCTCCATCTTAGACAGATGATTTCACGGTGACAATCGCATCCAAAAAGGAAAATAGCGATCGCGAATTTGAAGTAGCGACTATAAATTTTAAGATTCGTTAGAAAGATCCAACGGGTAGTTTTTGAAGAGACCAATGGTTTTATGCCATATGGACTAGCCATTAGACATAGTTCAAAATTAGCGACCGCGAATTCAGTCTCGACTGCGAAGTTTAAGATCCGTCAAAAAGACCAACGACTGCATTTCTTAGACAACCAATGGACAGCTAACACATGGACTAGCCATTGGACACAAGACGGGATTTTAGCCATAATTTTTGGCTCCTCAGTCCAAATTGGAAATTCGCAACAGTGACTTCCGCCTGACAAGCATTTAATGCAAAATCTGCCTAACACATATTGGAGATTTATTGATAGTTTTAGAGTAATGTCTCTTTGGTGGATGTGGGCTATAAATACTCCACCAAATTAATGTTAATGGAAGAGAAGAATCATTGATAGTGTCAAAACTCTTACAAAGTTAATTATCTACTTTAATTCCTTATTTCTTTGTATATAGCTTGGTGTGAGCTTTAAACACCTTGTGCAGGGTTTGAGAGTAAGCCGTTGAATAGAAAACTCTTGTTTAGGTTTGAGAATTAGCCTAGTTGTAAAACTCTTGTATAAGTTTAAGTGTTAGCCTTGAAAAACACTTGTAAGGTTTGGTGTGAGCCTAAAATACTAGGTTGAGTGTAAGCCTAGGGAAAACACTTCTAAGGTTTGGTGTGAGCCTAAACACTAAGTTCAGTGCGAGCTTATAAAACACTAGTGATTGAGTGAAACACTCAATTGGTGAATTGAGGAGCGGATGTAAGGTTGGTTAAGACCCGAACCACTATAAAAACTCTTGTGTTCATTCTTCTCCCACTCTTTCTCTAATTTTTCATTTTTGTGAGCATCCTCCATAATCAAAAGTTCAAATCTACCACTAATTCAACCCTCTTTTCTTGGTGCACTAGGGCCAATAGGCTAGAAGAGTCAAATGCCTCATCAAGAGACACAAAAGACTTATCAATGATGACAATTCACAAAACTTTGCATAACCTTTGAATGGATGGCTAAGAAGTCTAGAAAGAAATGAACAAAGCCTAACATGAACAAGATCAGAAAGAGGGCAATTTAGCCATTACAGTGGATAGAATAAAAACTTACACCATAAAGATAGTAAGAGGAAGTAAAAGGCCATAAGAATAGTGAAGATCCAAACTACCAATGGAATAATTATAGGAAATTCAATCAGGATGAAAGGTAAAATAAGAAGAGATAAAGAGAAAAACTTCATTGAAAGACATGTCAACATCTGGCAGGGAAAAATAAATAGCTCACACTAAGTTCAGAAGCTAATGAGACTAATGAGAATTTCAAGTAAAAGCCTCAATTATTCAACAAAACTACTAAGGAAGGGCAACTTCAAACATGATATTATTTCCCATATCAATTTAAAGATGATAAAATGGATTTGTAAC
>CATIWR010109758.1:10000-11308 GCA_949677035.1 Omphalea diandra
TTACAAAACATATTCATGCCCAAAAATACATATGCATAAAGGTTTTATTCATCATACATAGACAATCCAACATGTATTTAATGTACATATATTTTAACTAATGTTCAAGGCTAATGACTATACACTGGTTCCTATCTAGATGTATGTACATGACATGAGGAGATAGAAAGTTGAAATTCAGTCGACGACCTGTGGTGCATGAGTCTCTAAGCAAAACTTTATACAGTAAGGTATCCAAACCCTATGCTTTAGTATCTTAAAAACATAATTGCGATTTGGTGAGTTGTGACTCAATGAATAAAAACAATACTCAGATTCTTATTGCACAACCAATAATCAAATATCATTAGGATACATTATAAGTATAACAATTGACTATGTAAGTGCTAATGCAATAGATTGATTTTTGTTGTGACCTTGTAAGGCAAACATGCACCCGAGAATTTAAGTGATTCAAATGACATTTGATTCCCCTGGCCAACATATACCAAGTCAATCATTTGATCAATAACATATGCCAATAGGACATATTGGTCCCTTTTCCACGTGATTTAAAAGTGTTTGACAAGCCAGTCACAACATCTTTTTAGTTTCACATACAAGTGTTCATTCACAATGGTATACCAAGTAATCATTAAGAGCATATAATTCTCACTTGACTTGTATTCACATGTAAAGTGTGACAATTCAGTCTCATATAAATGTAATAGAACATAATCATTTTATAAAATTATCATACATTCACATTAGAATCTAATTACGGTTTTTACTCACCTTTTGATGTGATTGATTTTGATGAAAAACAGGTGGAGTGTTTGATGATTGTTGATTGTGGTGTGCCCATTCTGATATAAATTTGAGGCCTTCAATGAGGCAAATAATTATGGTGCTTAATTTTGAAGCTGCATTACCTAATCTTCCAACCAAAGTGTATGCTCCTTCTGTGTATTGTGCCCCAACACCAAAAGAAAATGCAGCCATACCATTATTTTGCTCTCCAGAAATGTCACATTCTAGTTTTGGAGTTGGCCGGTAAACACACTCTAATTACCAATGATATTGCATTAGTTTAAAATGTTTTGGATTAAGAGTTTTAGTTAAAAAATCATTTTGAATGATTTTTCTCTTTTGAGAACTTCACAGATAAAAACGTGAATTTTACGTGACGTATATGCATAGTATAGTTATGTAAAATTTTAAATTATGTGTATAATTTATTAATTATTTATAATAATATTATCAAAATAAATATTATTCAAAATAATAAATAATTATATCCACTAATAAAATTATTATCTAAATACTTAA
>CATIWR010109810.1:0-11319 GCA_949677035.1 Omphalea diandra
TGTGTTTTCTAAAGCTCACATAATAACCTTTACACTTGTGTTTTAGAGGCTCCTACGTCCACTCCCCAATTCTCAACAATTAGGTATTCCACTAACTATCAATGGTGTTTTCAAGCTCACACCAAACTATTACTCTAGTGTTTTCTAAGGATTACAAATTAACATTTACACTTGTGTATAATAGAATCAAAAAACAATCGACACACTTTTGTTTTAGAGGCTCACACAACAACCTTTACACTTGTGTTTTTCAGGCTCACACAATAACCTCTCTAGAGTGTTTTAACAAGCTAACACCAAACAATCACTAAAAGAAAAGAATGAATGAGTAGCAAAATTACAAGAGTTTGGGTTACAAATTAATGAATTCTCTTGCATTTACATCTGTTTGGTGAGGTATTTATAGCATTTACCCACCAAAGAGACATTGCAAAATCTTCAAAGTGTGCTAGACAGATTTTACATTAAATGCTTGACAGGCTTCATTCGCGGTCGCTACTACTATTTTGTAGTCGCAAATTCTGAATTTCCATTCAGGAGCCAAAAAATGCGGCAAAAAATCTCGTTTGTGTCTAACGGCTAGTAGTGGCAGCTTTTCATTGGTTCACTAAGAAAATATAGTCGTTGTCTTTCACCTGCTCACAAAAATAGTGGTCGCGAATTAGTTTGTACCGGACATGACTGAGAACACGAATTCATCTGTCAGAACCTGCATTCTCCACTTCACGAATCGCGGTCGCTACCAATACATAACCTTCGCGATTTTTGACTTCTAACAGTCACCTGGGACACTTGTCATGCTCTAGTTGTGGATTTGCTGCCATCTTGAGTTACTTTGAAATTTACGGTCGCGACTGAGGCGTGACACACATTGCGAATTCGTCCGACATTTTTGGACTCCTTCTTTTGAATGAATCGCGGCCAAGAATGGCTCCTTGAATTTGCCTACTGATTTTCAGCATGTTTTAACATGAGTCGCAATCACGAAACCTAGATTGCAGTCGCAATTTACATGTTACTTTGGAGTTTAACAACTCCTTCCATCTCTTCTTGAGAGATTTATCTATTTCTGCAAAATTAACACTTATTGAAATATTAGTGATGATCAATCTCCTTTGTTAAGATCAAAAGAGGTTCTAGACTTAGGATTAACCATCCTAATCCAACACAATTGATTCTAGGAAGTGCTCTAGCTTGAACAATGTTCTCTAGACCTCGCAACAGGCATTGTACTTTCATAACTAACATTCAAAAAAAGCTCTAGCTTGAGTTACACCTTCTGAAACCCTTAATAAGATACAGTCAATTATTCAACAGGCATTGAAATGTTTGTAATGAGCATTACGAGAACTCTAACAAGAGTTGAATCACTTCTGCAGATTTTGAAAAACAATGCCTAAAGATCATATTTTTCAAAAATCAATACAAGTATTGGGCATACTACAATAGTCATTGAAGTTAAAATCAACGATCATTATTTACATCCAATGACCATTAAACAAAAAGTGGATTAAACAAATAAAAAATGGGAAAGGAAGAGTCTTAAGCCACCAATTCTCAACAACTAGTTTCAACGGGCATTTCAATCGGTCGAACGATTGTTAATATTAAATATTGACTATCAACCACCCATCTACATGAAATCAACCTTGTTGGATGCCTCAACAATGGGTGTGCAATTTCCTCGATGGGTAATTGCTTATAGCTGTAATATGAAGTGACATCTCTTTGCTAATGGCTAGTTCCTTATTCAGTCTATAAAAGGAACCACTCTCGACAAAAATAAAAAGAGAGAACTATTCTATTATATGAATAATCCATTGTTAAAACCATTCTCAATCGAAAAGGTTGTTACATTATGAACAAAAAGTGATCTAGCATCCAAAAGACTTTCCTTGATCAAGCTTGAGAAAGAAATAAAAGAGTTATCTTCTAAATAGAATTTTAAGAATAAAACTTCTCAAGAACTTTTTTTTCCTTCTTACTCACATCAAACATTCCTTATGAATATTCTTTAAGCATCCATTCTTGCTTGGGTGAGAGTTTTTTCCTTCTCCTAAAAGAGTTATAATCTCTTATGATGTAACTTAGTGTTGAGAAACTCTTTGAAAGTCTCTTGTGAAAGGTTTAAAGTGGTACCGGGAAACTACTTTGGGTTAAGATTTATGTAGTAATTGTGAACCACTTGTAAGAAGTTAATAGTACCTAAAAATCTATCATCTGTAATGGCTTGGTAAGTTCCCAAAAACTTATTTATGTAAGGGTTGCTTATAGCACCCTAAACTATCAAAATAGTAAAGGTTCTAGCAGAAATACTAAAGGAGAAAATATAAGCAAGTTATGTCAAACCTTTATAAATCTTGTGTTAATTCTTCATCTATTTTCGCATTTAGTTTGAATCTATAAATTTGTCATTGCCCTATTCAAACCCCTTTTAGCATACTAAAGGATAAAAATTGGTGTCAAAGCTAGTTTCTTGATCAAAGCTTAAGTGCACAGAGCAAAGACCATGGCAATTCATGAAAAATCACAATCCATCCATAAGCCTCCATTCTTCAAGGGAGATAACTATGGTTAAGGGATGAATCATTTGGAGATCTTCCTTGATAATGAAACCATTGACCTATGACACATTATTGAGGAAGGAAGAGAAGTTTCAACAAAGCTAGTTGGAGATGTTCCTATACCAAAGCTAAAGAACGAGTAGATTGTTGAAGAAAAAAAGGCAAACTTAAAGAACAAAAGAGTAATGTGTGTTCTTTTTTATGTCCATAAGTCTTAGTATGCTAAACTACAAATGTGTACATCAGCTAGAGAAATATGGGACACATTATAGACTCAACATGAAGGAACCAGTGAAGTGAAAAGAAAAAGATACAAATGCAAATGTACATGTATGAAACATTTGTATACCAACCTATTGAGACTATCACTAAGAAGTACAATCGATTCATAGACATTGTGGGCACTCTTAAGACCTTGGGGAAGTCATATACAAATGAAGACATGATAGCAAAAATTTTGATAACACTTTCCAAAGATAAGTTGAAAGCTAAGAAGACGGTTATAAAGGAAGCCAACAAACTGAAAAGTCCTATCACTTAATGAGCTTATGGGAAAGTTATTAACTCATGAAATCACTCTTAAGAAGCATGCTGAAAACATAGGGATGAGAAAAAAAGACTTGGCAATTAAAGTGAAAAAGGTACATTCTGAAACTCCATCTACTTCTTTTTTACTAACATCTTCCTCTTTTAGTGGTGATGAAGATGGCAGTGAAGATAAGCTTCTTGCCTTCATCACCAACCAAGTAAATAAATTGCTTTTAAACAAAAAGGGTAGAAAGGCAAGGAGCTATAAGAAGAGAGGCACTAAGAGTCAGCTCTCCTCCTATGGATGCAATGAGAAAGGGCACATAAAATCAGATTGTCCTAAGATAAAAGTAAGCTCCCTTCCAAAAAATACATCTCCAAGAAAGAAAAGGAAAGGACGTGTACAAAGCCACTTAGGATTACTCTAGTGATTTTAAACCAGATATCTTTTGGCAACTAGAGAGCAATCAAATGAATCCTCAAGCAAACACACATCTAGTAGTGATAATGATAGTGATGGTGACAAAGAGGTAAATCCTTTTGACTCTTACTCTAAAGATAAGTTATGCTCTATAATTACCAAACTCACTATGAGCATTGAGATTCTCGAGTCTAGTACCTCTTCTCTTTAAAAAGAGAACAAATCATTAAAAAAACGTGCTAAGAGTCAAGAAACTCTAGCTACGAAGGTAGAATCTCTCACAGCTGAGAACCATAAGCTCAAAGAAAATCTTAGCAAGTGCATTAAAGGAAATGAGAATTTAGACTCCACCCTTAAGGCTCAGAGGAGTCCATCCATTAACTATGGATTAGGTTACAATGCCATTACTACAACTGCTCCCTTCACTTCTCAAACAGCCTTTGTTAAGGCCACAAAGAATAATGTTTCTAATTCTTTTATGAAATAAAATTTTTCCAAAAAGGGAAATGCCACAAATAATGGCTTAAGAGGAAAGTATGAACACAATCACACATGATTGAGAAATACTCCCCTTAAAGCAAATTATGCTCATATGCATCACTCTAAAGTGTGCAAAGACACAAAAATTGGCATAATTATGGGTATAAACACACCCAATACAAGAAAGTTCCTTCCATGAGAAATACTCCTAGACATACTACTCAAATGAGCTATAAGTTTAAGAGATGTTATATGCATGTACCACATAAAGTAGGATGTCAGCTCACTTTGATGGTGATTGTATCTATTATGGTATATATGGCCATATTTCCTATCATTACCAATCTTGAAGTCATGATGAGCAATTGGCAAGAGCTAAACCTCTAGGACCCAAGAAGGTTTGGGTACCTAAGATATAACCTTCCTTGTTTTACAGATATGCTTGAAATCCCAAGTTGGAGAGCAAAAGTGGTATCTTGATAGTGGATGTTCGAAGCACATGATAGGAGAAAGAAAGTTCTTCTCACATTTTGAAAAGATTGAAGGTCTAAGAAATGTGTCATTTAGAAACAATGGTAAAGCTAAAATTATTGGCATAGGTAAAGTTGGTAAGGATGATGACTCACCTATCCTTGATAAAAGTATTACTTGTTGATAGACTTAAACACAACTTGCTAAGTGTAAGTCAACTATGTAACAAAGGTCTTAGAGTTATATTTGAGCCACAGGCATGTTATGTATCAAGGATAAGTGACAACAAAATTCTATTCGTTGGTAGAAGAGTTCATAATATTTATATGATTGATTTAAACTTTCTAACTAACCATAATGCAAAGTGTTTAGTTTCAATTGTTGATAAAGGTAAAACTCGACATAGAAGGCTAAGACACGCTAGCATGGAACTCTTCAACAAGCTAAAGAGAAGAGACTTGCTTGAAGATTTACCTAAAATCAAGTTCACAAAGGAAGGAGTTTATGAAGCATGTCAAAGAGGTGAACAAATTAATTCCTCATTCAAAGCCAAAGATAGGTCAAGATAAGTTTTTTTAAACCATTGCAATTATTTCACATGGATCTTTTTTGCACCACTAGGGTAGCTAGTTTAGGAGGCATACATTATGCATTTGTCATTGCAGATGAACTTTCTAGATATACTTGGGCTTTGTTCCTCTCACATAAGAATTCTTATTTTGATGTTTTTAAAACCATTGAGAATTCAAAACCAAAAGGATTTGAAAATCTCTTCTATTAAGAGTGACCATGGTAGTCAGTTTCATAATGCTAAGATTCATAGTTTTTGTGATGAGTATGGTACCTCACCCCTACTAGGACTCCACAAAAAATGGTATGGTGGCAAGGAAAAATAGAACTTTTCAAGAAATGGCGAGAACCATATTGAATGAGTGTAATCTTCCTAAGTATTTTTAGGCCAAAGTTGTAAATATTCCTTGTTATGTCTTAAATAGAGTCTTAGTGAGACCTTTATTAAAGAAAACTCCCTATGAGTTGTGGAACAATAAAAAGCCCAAGATTGCATATTTTAGAGTTTTTTTGTAGCAAATGTTATATTCTAAACACTAAAGACAACCTTGGTAAGTTTGACTTTAAATCTGATGAAGGAATATTCCTTAGATACTTAACCACTTGCAAAGGGCATAAAGTCTTCAACAATAGAACACTTGTTGTAAAGGAGTTTATGCATGTTGTATTTGATGAATTTGACCCCACTTCTTCAAGAATAGAAGAAGACGTTGATGGTGTTGTATGACCCTTGAATAAGCTAAACATTAGACAAGAAGGAAAGAATATGGATAACTACAAGACAAGAGAAATGAATGAAATGAAGATCCATCTCTTCTAACTCCTAGTGAATAGCAAACTCAGTTGGAAAGGAACTAGATTTTCATAAAAGATCACCCAAGAGATCTTATCATTGGTGGTCCATCAAATCCGGTGATAACTAGATCATCATTTAGAAATGCATGTACTAATCTTGCTTTTGTATTCCTTATTAATCCTACAACAATAGATGAGGCCATTAAAGATGAACATTGGATTCTTGCTATGCAAGAAGAACTCAATTAATTTGAAAGAAACAAAGAATAAACCTCAGTTCCTAGGCCTTATAAACATTCTGTTTTTGAAACTAAATAGGTATATAAAAACAAACTTGATGAACATAGAGCCATTGTTAGGAACAAGGCTCGATTAGTAGCCAAAGGCTATAATAAAAAAGAAGAGATTGACTTTGATGAGACTTTTGCATCTGTAGCTAGACTTGAAGCCATTATAATTCTCTTTGCATTTACATCTCATATGAACTTCAAGTAACAAATGTATGTCAAAAGTGCATTCCTCAGTGGTTATATTAAAGAGGAAGTCTTTGTTGAACAACCTCCTAAATTCGAAAGCCATTGGACTACAATGGTCAAGCCTAGTGCAAAAGTCTCTTTTGATATTTACAATGTAGATTGATAAGTTCTAACATCATTTTGAAGTGTTGTTTTCGTAGTTTTTAAGATAGGTTTGCATGGTAAATTGGATGAGAGTCTAAATCTCTAGCATTATGAAAGGCACTCTAATTAGCGATCAAGAATCTCTAATTCACGATCGCAACATAGCAAAAGAAATGGATGAACTTCAACAAAAAAAATTCACAGAGCAAATTGTAGCCACAACCTTGCCAAAAAAGACATGAAATTCAAACAATCGAATTTGTAGTGACAATCGTGTTAGCAGTTGCAATCAAACTTTTATAGTTGATTGGAAAGAACTAAGTCCACAACCAGAGCTTACCAAGTGTCCAAAATAACAGTTGACATATCAAAATTTGTGAGGGTAAAATAGCTTTAGAGATCGCGATCTATTGAAGCAATTTCTCCTTATCAAACAGAAGGATTTGTGATCCCAGTCGTGTCCAAGAAGAACTTAGATTCCGATTAAGATTTTTGGTTGGTTGGATGAACGCAACGACTATTTTTCTTTGAAGACTAATAACAACATGCCATGTGGACTAGCCTTAAATACAAATGGGATTCTCCACCGTGATTTCAACTTTTGTAGAGCAAAATGGCAATTCCCATCCGCGACATATCAGTCACGACCGCGAAATTAGTCTGATAGACATTTAATGCAAAATCTACCTAGCTTGCCTTAGAGATTTAGACATAGTTTCTTTGTATTGTCTCTTTAGTAGTTATTGCCTATAAATACTCCATCAAACAGACGTGAATGTAAGAGAATAGCATTAAATATAGCCAAACTCTTGTAATTTTTTTTCTTAACCCTAAATTCTTTGTATGTGAGTTGATATTGTTGGGTGCAAGCATTAAACACCAATGTTATTGGGTTTGAGAGTTAGTCTAGCTATAAAACTCTTGTACAGGTTAAGTGTGAGCCTTTGGGAAAACACTTGAAAGGCTTTTATGTGAGCCTTAAAACACAAGTTGTAAGGTTGTATGTGAGCCATAAAACATAAAGTTTACAGGTTTGGTGTGAGCTTGGGAACACTATTTAGTGATATAGAACACCCAGTTATGAAGAATTGGGGAATGGATGTAAGGTTTATTAACACTCAAACCACTATAAAACAGTGTGTGCTCATCTTTTCTCATTCTCCTTAAATCTCCAAATTCATTATCTTCCCTCCAATTTTTTTGAATTCCCACCAATTCAAGCTCCCATTCTTAGTGCTCAAAGGCCAACAAGTGGTATCAGAGCAAGGTCTCATTGAAACCCTTAATCAAGTGAGTAAAGACAAATGGCATAAAAAGGAATCCACACCCATATCAAGCCATACTTTGATGGATCTAACTATACACATTGAAAGTATATGATGGAGATATATTTGGACAATGATGCTGTCGATCTTTGGGATATTATGGCAAAAGAGTGGAAGCCTCCTACTAAAGTGGTTGATGGAAGTAAAGAGTTAATCCCAATAGAGGAATGGGTATGGGCTCATAGAAAATGAAATAGGAGGAATAAAAAGGCAATGATAATCCTTCTTAGCTCTTTTTCAAGGGAAGAAATAAGAAAAGTTCAACATTGCCTCACAGAGCATGGAAAAATGACGAATAACCACTTATCCATCATCACAAACATAAAGAAATTCAAAAGAGTTCTTACCAATCATGAGGTAAACACCAAAATACTTAAATCCTTACCTCTTAAGAAGTTTGGTGGCATAGTATGTAGTATTCAATAGTCAAATCCAAAAATTGTAAAAGTTCCAATAAATATCCTTATAGGTAAGCTTCTCACTCATGATTTAACCTTGAAAAAGGATAAGGAGAAGAAGAAGATGAGAGGGCAAAGGGACAAGAATGACAAAATAGAGAAGAAGACTTTAGATCTCAAATCCTCATCTAAGGACAAAGAAGTAGAAGTTGTCTCAAGTGATGATGAAAGTGAAAAAGAAGGGAAGGAGCTAGCCATTCTTTCTAGAAGGACTAAGGAGCTGATAAGAAGAAGAAAAGATAGAAAGAACTTTAAGAAGGCATTTCCCAACCTCAAAGAAAAGAAGTGTGAAGTAATATGTTATGAGTGTGGCAAGCAAGGCCACGTCAAATATGATTGGCCTATGCTGAAAAAGAAGAAGAAAAAGGAAAAAGAAAAGAAGAAAAGCTTCAAAGCTACTTGGGATGACAACTCTAATAAGGAGGACGAAGATGAGGAAGTGGTAAATCTATGTTTCATAACACAAGATGACTCTTCTAATGTGGTAAGTTCTGCACCCCACTCTAATGAAAATTATGATACATTTGAAGATGTAGAAGTTGAGCTCTTAAAAGCTCTTATTATGAGTTATGACAAATATACGTCACAAATGAAGACATACAAAAATAAATGCTCAAAATTGGAAAATGATTTTAGCTCATTAAATACGCTTGTAAGTGAATTGAGGACTTCAAAAAAAGAACTCATAAAATTTATTGAAAGTCTTACTAGATCTTCTTCTTCTCTAAACTCCTTATGAAAGGAAAATGATACCTTAAAAGGAGAGGTAATTGACCTTAGAAATTCCATTTCTAAGTTTCACAAAGGGAAGGAAGCTTTAGATACATTAATTGTATCTTAAAGACGTCCCCTAGTAAGACATAGTCTTGGCTTCAATCGAGCCTCATCATCATCTATACCCCCTCTTACTACTTTCATTAGAGCTTTAGCGCCTCAAACATCAAGTATTGAGGTAGTTGGGAGGAAAAGTGCCCATAATACTAAGCCACCAATGCCCAAGAGCAAGGGAAAGGCACATCAACGCTCAAAGCCTAAGCCTAAAAAAGCTAATCATGCATTTATCTACACTAAGAAACATGTTCACCCCAACACATATAAAAAATTCTCTTCTACTCCTAATCATTCATGCATATGTCCACACTCGAATCATCATAGTATGAGAAGCCCCCCTACTCATACTAAAGTTATGCATAGAAGATCTCACAAGTCTAAACTCCAATGTCATTATTACATAAAGTTTAGACATATAAACATCTTTTGTTATATTAGGAAGGCTCATCTCAAATTAGAGGACCCTTCAAGACCTAACCCCTAAGGACTCGAGTGTGCTTGGGTACTTAAACAAAAGTGATTTGTTTGTGTTATGTAGGATTATGTGACAACCACTAATGAAGACAATGATTGGCATGTGGATAGTAGGTGCTCAAACGGGCAACAAAAAGCTATTCATAATTATAAAAGAGAAGGAAAGTGGTAATGTCACTTTTGGAAACAATGCCAAGGGTAAAGTAATTGGCATTGGAATAATTGATAAGAATGGTTGTTCACTTATTGATAATGTTCTTCTAATAAATGGTTTACAACACAATTTGCTTAATGTAAGTCAATTATGTGATCAATGTAAAAAAGTCACCTTTGACCATAGAGAGTATCAAGTTACCACTTTGGTAGATAAAAAGGTAATCTTTAAAAGTGAAAGGAGGGGGCAATACCTACTTAATTGACTTAGACAATTTGGCTAACTAATCTTTCAAGTGTATTATGTCCCTTAACAATAAGGCTTGGCTTTGGCATAAAAGACTTGGTCGTGTTAGCACGAAGCTCCTACAAAGCCTATCTAAAGGAGAGCTAGTGGAAGGACTTCCCAAGCTAAAATTCTCAAACATGTGGACCATGCCAAATGGGAAAGTAACTTCAATCTTCATTTAAAGCAAAGAATGTTGTAAGTATATCTAAACCTCTTCAACTTATCCATATGGACTCGATTAGACCTCTTAGATTGCTAGTTTAGGTAAAAAGTATTATACATTTTCCCTAGTTGATGATTACTTTAGGTTTACTTGGGTGTCCTTTATAGCTCATAAGAATGACACTTTTGATGCCTTTAAAAGTTTTGCAAAAAGAGTTCAAAATAAAAAAGGTTACTTCATTTCTTCTTTAAGGAGTAACCATGGAAAAGAATTTTAAAATGAATATTTTGGAACTTATTGTCTAGAGAATGAGATTTCTCATAACTTTTCAACTCTTAGAACACCACAACAAAATGGTGTTGTAGAGAGGAAAAATAAAACATTAGTAGAGATGGCTAGAACCATGTTCAACGAGTATTCTTGCCTAATTACTTTTGGACTGAAGCCATTAATACTTTTTATTATATTGCTAATTGTGTTTTCAAAAGACTCATTCTTAACAAAACCTCTTATGAGCTTTAGAATGATAGACAACTTAAGATTTCATGCCTAAAAGTTTTTTTGTGTAAATGCTACATCTTAAATATCAAGGACAACCTTGGAAAATTTTATTCTAAGATAAATGAAGGTATTTTCCACGATTCTTCCACCTCTAGTAAGACCTATAGGTTTTTCAATAAAAATCATATGGTTGTTAAGGAGTTAATGAACATTATGTTTGATTAGTATAATAAACTTGATCTTGGGAAAGGTTTTCTTATTGATAGTCTTGTAGGTGACTTTGAGAAAATGGAGTTAGAGTCAACTTCAAGAGAAATGGTTATAGATCTTAATGAAAATAAGTCAACAAAAGAAGAAATCCTAACCACAAGAAGCTAAAATTCTAGCTCAAGAACTTCCCAAGGATTGAAGATTCTTCAAACATCACCCAAATGATCTAATTATTTATTAGACATCACTAGATCTCAATTACATGCATTAGACAATAATCTCATTTGTTTCTTAATTTGAGCCAACATCAATTGATGAGGCTCTTAATGATGAAAGTTGAGTGATTGCCATGCAAAAGGAACTCAACTAATTTGAGAGAAACAAAATATGGGAACTTGTTCCTAGGCCTAAGGAACACCCTATTGTAGGACGCAAGTGGGTGTTTAGGAACAAGTTAGATGAGCAA
>CATIWR010109836.1:0-19308 GCA_949677035.1 Omphalea diandra
AATATTTCATTTATGTGCTAAATTTTTTTCAAAAAATATTTATTCGTCTTTTATAATAGCAGGCGAAATAATTAAAAAAATTTAAATAATTTTATATTTTGTATATTTTATTTAAAAATATTTTACTATTTTATTTTATAATATTTTATATATATTTTATTATTATATTATATTTTAAAATATATAATAATTTTATTATATTATATTATAATAAAATAATAATATATTATATTAGCCTGCAAAAGGCTGCCTTGCAGCATAACTCTGCTACGTCCGCCAGTTATTCTGGCGGACGTAGCATTAAAAAAAAAAAAAAAAACCTGTTAACAATAACGTTCGCCGGTTAAACCGGCGGACGCAACTGTTTGACCACCCTACTTTGCAAAATATTTTTTGATTTGTCTTATTTTAATAAATATTTTTTAATTAACACCATTTCCCTAATTTTTTTTTTTTTTTTACATTACTTAGAAAATTAGCCCCAGAAAGTTGAAGACCTGTTTCTCCTTTTGAAGAGTATCAAAGACCTCGGCAGATTTGACAGCCATAAGGGGAGGATAAACCCAGTTTCTTGATTTCGGTAAATAGACAGACCCAAAACCTCCTCTGCCGAGCAATTGGCCTCTCCGCCATGACAAACCGTGATTCTCACTATACAAGCGTTCTTCATCTTCAAACTCTCTTCATTGTAGGCTTTCTTTCTAATACTGAAACAAAATCAAATACTGGAGAGTAGGCTAATAGGCAATTAAAACTAGGAAACGAAATACTCTAATGATGAATGAATGCAGTAGCCCTAAATGTATATATATATATAGTTTTTTTTTTTCTTACGCAATAAGTACCAAGCGTTAGTTTGTTCGGTTTAGTCAGTTGGTCGGTTTCTGTGAGGGCAATGCCTTGCTCTTCTGTTTATTATTATTATTATTATTATTATTTTCTAGTTTTATATTCTCGGTATCATTATCAATTTTTATTTATTTTCTCAAAAAAAATTATCAATTTTTTTTTTCAGTGTTTCCAAATTAACGCTATTATGTAAATTTTAATAAAATGAGCAATTATTTTGTCAAATTATGCAATTGTAATATAACTAGTCATATTTTTGTGTTTTCTCTACAATATATATGTTTAAATAAGAGAAAAAAATTTGATAAAATATTTTTAAAATTTATAGAATTAAAACTACATTATTAATTTCTATAAATGTATCCAACTCTCTTATTTTTGTGAAATTATAAATATTAATTTTATATAAATAAAAATTAATTTACAAATTAAAATAATATTATAGAATATTTTTAAAATGAGTGATTTGGAAAAAAAATTTACCTAAATAATTTCTATATTAGATATAAATTAAAGCTAAAATTGAACTTTCAATGCATGGTATATTGAATACTAAAGATTAATTAAATTATTATAATTGATTTAATAAATGAGAGTGAAATATTAAATATTTTATAATTATTTTAATATTAATTGTCATCAATATATAATAAAAAATATAAAATGAAAAAATGAAAAAATATAATAGTGATAATATGAATAGATGATGTGTTAATAAAAAATAATAAACTCTCACTCTCTCTCTTTCTTTATATATATATATATATATTGTAATTTATTTATTATGGAAATACTATGAGATAACGAATACATTACTTAAATATATGTTATTATTGGTTTAATGAGAAGCTAGATATATTGTGTAATTTTTATTAAAATGAGTTATTTATTTACTGAATATGATGATTTCATAATATAATTTTGTTTTTAATTTTCATAAAGAAAGTTATACGAGGAGATTTACATTTATTCACCACGATAAATATTTAACTTGGATTAGTGGATAATTATACAACTGAATATATCATGTAGCTTTGTGTAAAAATGAGTAATTAATTTACTGAGTATTATAATTTTAGAGTATAACATTATGTAATTTTTTCATTGAAGAAGTTATATAAAAAAAAATAAATGTATTACAACAATAAATATGTTATATATTGTATAAGCATTAAATTTAATTTATTATGAATTTTATTTAAATAAACAATTAATTGAGCTTTATAAGTTTACAACAATGTTATCTGACTTTACAACACTAGAGAAAGCACATAAAAAATTTAGTTTGCTTTCTCTTCACTTTTTGTTACTGTATATTCATTGTTTATATTTACTCATTCACTTATTGTTATTATTACATGAAGGCCTCTAGAGAGTTAATGAAAATTAAAAGATGAAAAATAAATGAGTTTAATATTTTACTCTATTTATAAATGCATTTTAATAAAGAAAAAAATTAATGAAAGTTGAAATTGTTACATCCCTTTATTTTCTAAATTCTTTTTTCTTTAAACTCCAATTTAAAGGATAGACAACTTATTAAAAAAAATTAAAACATAAAAAATAATATAAGATAAATTTGCCCTTCATAATATTTGATAATTCCTAAAAATCCAATAAAATATTACTTATATGGTTGTGGTATAGTTATCAACTTGATATTATTTTCAATTAACATTATATTTTGAAACTTACAAATTAATTACTTTCATTACATCTTTTAATCTCATATTATTTTTTAAGAAATTTTTTATATTTCATTATATCACTCTTATTAATTTTGTTTTTTTCTCACTTCTAAAACTCTCATACAAAGCCTAAAATATATAATATAAAACTTAAATATAAATTTAAATAATTGCATTTATATATTTAATTTCTCTTATTCACATCTAAAATTCTTTGTAGGTAAATAGACTATCTGTTTGTTTCACAAAAAATAATTTATCTATAAAAAATATTTTCTAAAGAAAATATTTATTGAAAATTATATTTTTTGATGTTTGAAATATATTAGACAAGTATTATTTTTTTAATTTATAAAATTATGATAAAATTTAAATAAAACACTTTATATTTATACTATTTATTGTTCAATATGAAAAAATAATATTAAAGATAAAAATTTTATGAGTTCTACGTATCGCTAGCAATCACCGCCGATCAATAGTAACCATTAATAAATGACGATAGTAAAAAATGATTGATAACAATAACTATACAAATAAATGTGTTTATACTAAATAATTTTTTTCAACGAACCAAGAAATTTGTATTAAAACATAGCCAATATACAAATGAATACAAGGTATCAGTAATCAAACAATTAAACAATCATAAAACAATAATAAAGAGAGAATTCAATACTCAGTAATTAAAAAGCTGCAGTTATAAGTTTAACTGCTGAAAGAATCTTCTCTGCAACTGTAGCAACTGACCAACTTTCTTCTTGGAATCTTTTCTTGTTTCTTGCCATAGAAAGGACGTAAACCAGAGCAGCAAATGTAACTCTCCTTATCCAGCTTAATCTGGATTTGTAGCAAGCATTTCTGCAAAACCACCTAATTTTCCTTGATCAATCACAGGGTCTCTTTGGACAATGAAAATAGAGATGCTGAATGGTTTCGAGAACTACATTCAACACAGTTTTCACAATCAATAAGCTGCCATTGATGTAGTTTAACTTTAGTTTGACGTTTGCCATGAAGAGCCAGCAAAAGAACAAAACAGTGCCTTGGAACACTTGTCCCATACCCACCCAACTGATAGAAGGCGCAATAGCTCTTAAAGCCTGGTAAGCAGAGTTTAAATCGCGATCAAGATTGCGTTGCAGACTTGTCAATACGTGGCGGATAATTTGCAACGGTCGCGAGCGACAGAATTATTAAAAATTTACAACATAACTAAAATCAATATATATTAAAAAATACATAATAGCAATAATAAAAACATCTAAATTAATAACTAATCAAGTACAAATATTTAAATTATAAGATATAATCAAAGGTTTTCACCAATAATAGGTACTTGTTAATGAGTATATATTATTAATAGTTCATCCAAGCAAACATAATAATAACTTAAATATAAATATTTTAATTACATGATAGAATTAATGGTTGCAACTAAAAAGAGTGGTGTAATAAATGATATTAAAGTATGTAACTATATTATGAACTATTTATCAATAGACCTAATTATTGAATTTAAATCATGAATTAATAAATTATTTTAGTTACTCTATTAATATTATTTTAATATTTGAAATTGACTAATATTAATTTTTGTATTATTCATAAATATTGTATTATATTATATAATTAAATGATAAATGAATAAAATTAAAAAATAAAACTATAATTAAAAATATATTGATAAAATAAAATAACATCATACATTGACAAGTAACTCATTTTTTTATAAATAAAAAATTATATATTATTTTACACTTAAAAAAACCTCTAATATTTTTTTAAAAAATAATTAACGTAAATGATGTAAAATTTTTTTTTTTTGCAACTTTTATGTGTATTTGCTTTCTATCATAACTCAACTACCAAAACCCTAATACTTTGTACCCTTGTAATCACAATCAGAATTTATTCTCCATCCTCGTCTAGCCCAACCAACTCATCCTCAGTTAACCACACTCACCACCTCATATTACTCCAAAGGAGAAGACAGCCGTGAGATAGTAAGCTAATCATCAATGGAAGCATTTTTCAAATCGATCTCTACTAATTACTTCTCTGCCTAATGAAATTATTACAAGATACAAAATGAGACAAAGCCAATAGGGGAGAGCACTTACACAATCTGTTGTGAGGAATTCTCAGGGTGTATTATGATTTTTCATCAAGGGGATTTCAGCGAAGAATTGATCTCACTTCGTCTATGGGCATTATAGAACCAGTACGATTGATTGAGGGTGTGCAGCTAAGATGCCCAGAATCTGTTCATGAGGATGAAAACCAAGTATGTTCTGTTTTGAAGAAAACCAGAAAACCCAAGCGTCCATTTCTTATTCTTACTTTTGTCTATTGGCTTTTTCTTTTTCTTTTGTTCATTTCAATTTCAACATTATTGGTTTTGTTGGTACAAGATTCTATGTTTTGTACAACGTTCTGCTGGCTTTTTTTGTCTTTGTTATTTTTGTTTTGTCTACTGTCACGCTTTGAATCGCCGTTGCCGATCGTATCGAAACGGTAACAACGATTCGCCTGTGATTTCAATGTCCCCTTTAGATATCAGTCCATCTCGTAACGGCCCATATTTAAATCCCCGTTACACTACTATAGAGAAAATGCCATTTGGAGCAGGCGTCCAAATAACAGAATCCATCACTGTATCATTTATAAAAATCACCCTAAGTCTGCTGTAAAAGCTGGTCTGTTGCAGTGTCAATGCCTTGGAAAAACCCGCTACCCATATCTCCACATATCTGCAACTCGTGCTGATTTAGGCACTTCAGCATCAGCAGTTTTGACTTGAGCGAATTGATAAACAATATAATTATCTTGATACCAGAGATCAAGCCACAAACAAGGAGCATAATTGTTCATTCCCAATTCATCATTAATGGCTAAATGATCAAATCATTACACCTAACACTTCCCTAATTACCGCTATCAGCTCAATTGTCATAGAGTAGCAGGTCAATGATTAAAATCTCACATCTCTTTCTCATTGAAAATTACAAAAAGAATCATCATATTTTGAAATTCATGCATCGACAACAGTAGAAGCGGAGCTAAAATTGCATATCTCAAGCGATGCCTATTATAGCACTTTAAATTACATATTAATCCAAAAATTTTGACTTCTTTGTGTTACCACGGTGACCAATCTTTCCCTTTGTTTTTTTAGTGGAACAGTGATCAATCTTTTTCTTTAATTTATTTATTGAGTGGAACAGTGACCATTCTGTAGATAACAAACACCCTAGAATCCAAGGATTACCCCTCATGTAGACATACCACAAGAGTACTCAATATAGATGTTTATATTAAAATTCAGCAAACGGCTCACCCATTTCTTCTGCAGCCTATATATTGCACAGAAATGGGCAAAAAAATTTACTAGAGTTTAAGATAAACATCTTAAAGTCATAAAAATATATATCTAATGTACCTGATGTTATTTTCTCGCTCGTCTCTGTCGTTCTTGCTCTTTGCTTACATGTCCACGTAGAATGCTACTTTGATTGGTACAATATAGATATCCTTCATATATAATTCAATCCATTTGCACTTTGCTTTGCACTTTCCACGTTGATATAATCAAGCAAATATATTATGCTGAAAGCAATACCAGAGGCTTAACAAAATGCATTTGCTTTTTCTTTAACATTCAGTTTGCCCAACTAGCACAATAGCAAGCACTGGTTGAGCAAATTGATAAGAAATGGTTAATTAATGTTTATTTTGAATCCCTTAACACGCCTCATGAGTCAAGAACTATCACAAGACATTCAAAACGTGCAGCAAACGGCTGTCCTCTATCAGCAGAGAATTAGCTGTGTGAACAAGATTAATATTGGAAGACTTACTATGCAGCCATGAAAATGTTGCGGTCATTCTAATCTCAACTCTGGAATTAGCAGACTAACTGGCATTCTTTCAAGGATTCTATTAGATTTCTACTATGAAGCACTGACACTATCATTTTAAGTACATGCTGTGATAGGCACTTCTCTAATGTATCGCCTCCCATGATGAACATGAAAATGAAAATGTCAACTCAAGACCCTCTAATCTATGTGCCTTCGTATGTGCATTACATGTGCATGCCCTAAAAATAGGTAAACCATTCATTAATCTACATTATTGTCCTTAATTTCAATGGTTACCCATTTATGTTTAGTTGAAAATCTACTAAGCCTCCTTAGCATAATAAAAAGCATAGTTTTTTAGTCCCTCCACAAATCATAGACTGCACTAAGATTCTCGTTTGGATGAGATCTGCTATTGCCTTCACTTATATATAGTATTAGAGTCCAACTCTACATTCCATCAATCACCTTTGCATATAACCTTCTTTGTCTAAATCATAAGATTAAGAGTCATTTTGCTCCCATTTAGTTGGATGAAACTACAAGGAGCAAAGGGTCTTGTAAAAGTAAATATACTTGTCACTTACAGTATAGCGAAAATGATTTCCTTTAGAATTTTTCTTGTGATGCTACTCCATTGCTGGGTTTAAACATACCCTTCTGCAGTTTCAAACTACTCGTTGCTCACAGAAAAGGCAGCCCTTCTGGTATTCAAAAGTTCTATAGTTTCTGATCCGAATTCAATTCTAGCTAACTGGGTTGAGGCTGTCAATTTGTGCAACTTCACACGTGTCACATGCAATCAGCATCAACTCCGAGTGGAAGAACTTAATCTGTGCAGAAGTGAACTCGTGGGGCAACTTTCACCTGTTCTCTTGAATCTCACTGGCCTTCAAGCCCTGAAACTTGTTGACAATCACTTTTATGGTGTTATTCCACCTGAATTGGCTTCCTTCTGACAACTGCGCCACCTTCAATTAGACATGAGCAGTCTACAGTGCTCGGTACCAGAATGGTTCGCCTTTCTTTCCAACCTCACTTTAATAACTCTCATTTTACCTTCACTTGTCTTAGTTCATTTATCCTACAATGAAATGACTAATCATGACCACAACGCCAATCTTGAACCATTCTTCTCTGCCCTTGGAAATTGCACGGACCTAGAAGAGGTAGAACAGGCTGGCATGGGCCTTGGAGGAAGATTTCGTGATTCCATTGGCCAACTCAGTTCTCAACTATATTCCCTGCTGCTGCAAGAGAACAAGATTTTCGGAGCCGTTCCTTCAAATATAGTTAATCTTTCATGTCTCGCTGTGTTGAACTTGACATCCAATTCTCTAAATGAAACAATCTCATCAGAGATAAGTCACTTGGTGAATTTAGAGCAAACTTTCTTCTCTCACAACTTATTCACTGGTACAATTATCTTATCTTAACATGCTTGATCCATCAAATAATCAATTTTCAGGAGAAATCCCTGCAAGCCTAGGCAATTTGGTTCAGGTGAATTCTATATTTCTAACAACAACCTGTTTTCGGGAACAATTCCTCCAGCATTAGGAAACTGCACCAATCTTTACAAGCTAGACTTGTTTAACAATGCATTGGCAGGAACCATCCCTCAGGAAATATCAGGAATGCGGGAGATCAGAATATTTCTGAACCTCTCTCATAATCATCTTGACGGGCCATTGCCAGTTGAACTCAGCAAGTTGGAAAATGTTCAGGAGATGGATATCTCATCAAACAACTTCACTGGAAGTATCTTTCCTGACATATCAAACTGCACTGCATTAAGGATGATAAATTTCTCGCATAATTCTCTTCAGGGGCACCTTCCTGATTTGCTTAGTGATCTAAAGAGCCTGGAATCCTTTGATGTTTCAGGAAACAAGCTATCAGGAACAATCCCAACGAGCCTCAACAAGATTCAAACCCTCAATTTCCTCAATCTTTCTCTCAACAACTTTGAAGGATCAATTCCCTCAGGTGCTATCTTCAATTCAGTTGCAAACTTGTCATTCTTAGGCAATCCACATCTTTGTGGATCAATTTCCGGCATTTCCACTTGCTCTAAAAAGAGAAATTGTTTCAGCTAAGGTACGTTACTGATTATATTCATCTTGGTTCTAACACATGCTCCATTACAGAAATATGCTTTAGCTATAGAGGACTTTAAAATTCTTGAGCACTCAGTGACCATAAAATGAATTGCACTGAGGATGCTTTCATGAAAAAGCTCTAGAAGATGGAAGCTTTTCTTAGATTCATTTCACTATTACAAGTATTTTGGTACCCACCTAACTCCTCTTCCAATTTTTTCAAAATTTTAGCTTGGTGCTGGAAAGCTAGGCAAATGCAGGATCATTCTCCCCAGTTATATAATCCTTGTACTAGATCAGTTTATACCCATCTTAAGTAGACTCTTGTTTAGGATATTAGAGAGATGGTTATAATAATATTTGATGAGTATTCATGGCAATTAAGCATGATTGTCTCAGTATCTGTTGTATATAAAGCAGTCTTGTTTTGTTATTGGAAGTTTGTTTGGATTATTAAAGCAGTTATTCTGATTCTATTAAGTCATTTCTATTAATCTTAATCTAATTTTTAACTAGTTTTTGAGCTAGAAAAGGATTTTAACAAAAATTTTCCACTCCATTCTAGAAATCACTATCTGTTAGTGAGTCTTATACAAATTAGAAATACTGAAATGTTTTGCTTGATGCACTATGAGACAGATGTACACTTTCCTTTTTAACAACAGCTTTGGGAACAAAAGACTAGGAATGAGCCTTGTATTTTGTAGTAAATGAGGAATGTTAATGAGAAGCACGCAACTAAGGTTAAAGTTAAATAATGCACCCTATCATTGGTGCTTGCAATCACTTGTAGCCCACAACCTTAATACTGTGTTTGGTATTAATGAATTAATTTTTAATAAAATTCATCTATAAATCCATATGTTGTGTATTTGGTATAAATGAAATTTATTTAGAATTTTATTTCATTAAATCCTTAAAATTGATTATAACTAAATCAAATTCTATCAAATTTTATAGAATTTGCAAATAAATTCTAAAGTTTTAAAGTTTTTTCATTATCATAAAAATATCTACAGTTTTTTTTTTTTTTCATTTTCCTTTCTTTTTTCTCTTATCTCTTTCTCTCTCTTCGTTCTTTTTTCTCTTTATACTGTCTCTCTCCGCTCATTTTTTTTTGTGTTTTTTACATTTATAAAAATTATAAAAAGATAATATATAAGCATGTTTTTATAAAATAAATATTTATTGAATTTATATACTTAAATCAAATATAAAATTTATTTCATTTGAAATGAATTCTATAAGAAATTTTTTTATAAATAAAATGAATTTTAAGTTAAAATTAAACTAAACACACCCAACACTATGTAAATTAAATTGTTATCGTTTGAATTGAATTCCTAATTTCCATGATCAGTGTGGTAGATCGCGATCTTGCACTTTTATTGTCTATTTATGCAAATTAAAAGAGAAGTATGGAATGTTTTATAGATAACTAAAAAAAAAAAAAATCTCCTCTTTTATTTTAACTTCAGTGGAGGGCCTAACCCCACTACCAAGAAACAATTAGGGATGAGAAACATCCATCGTATCGGTCAAGGAAAATATTGCTATAAGTGAAGGAACACTATAACTCAAGTTCTTATATCAATAGACGTATTTCATTTTTTTACAGAAATATGTGCTTTTTATTTAGAGCTATTATTATCTTTTAAAACATAATCAATGAAATTTCAAATAGAGTATTTGATTGAATATTTACTTATATTAATTAGATTGAACTTCTGTAAATATAAAGAGTTTAAATTATGATTTGATGAAGTCATTTAACATCAGACAAGAATGTTTGACAAATTTAAATCTCACTAATGTTAAATCTCTCCTTCTCGATATTCCAAAAAAAAAAAAATCAAAGAGATGTTTGTATTAATTAGATTAAGCTCGTCTATATAAAAGGTTTAGATTATGACTTATCTAGTTATTCATCGAAATGTGCTTCTTATGTAAAGTAATTGTTTAGGAAATATGATTAAGTTTTTATGGTGAAATATTATTGAATTTCAAATTGGGTTATATATATTTTGTGCCTATTGTGAATTATAATTTGTATGTTTTTATTAATTAGTAGTAAAGGTAAAGCTGTTTAAATATGGGCGTGAGAGTTTTGAATTTCACTAATAAAGAATTTCACTCCTCATGCTAGAAAAATAATAATAATAGTCTTATATTTTATTTACATGAATAAAATAGAAAATTTTTATGGCAAAACACATTTTGAAGCTTTTAAATCTCACATTGATGATGTTTTTAAGTCCTTCTATTAATTTTTTCTGTCTTTAAGTCTCGTAACTTTTGAAAATATTTTAAGACAACCCTTTTTTGATAGTGTTTCAATAGTTGAAATACACATACAGTTAACTTTGTGTGAGAATAAACATTTACCATAGTTTGATGATGATTAGGACGTTTTGTTGGAATCAACTTACTAATTCCATATTTTCTCTCAATTTTTACTTATTTCTCTTTTATCCCTTCTCCTTTTGCTCTCTCTTACTGCCTTAATTATATATAAAAAAAAGACACATCAATTACTTGAAGTTTTTTTAATTAATTATTTTGGTTGATTATTGGGATGACAAGTACAAATGCTAATTACCCTAAAAATCAGTTCTTGCAATGTTTATTATAAGGAATTGGGAGGCAAGCAATACTGATGGTATACAGATTACAGAATAACCTATAGTCTAGATAATAATTTTTATGCAAATTGGGCTGCTTTTGTTTCAATTAATTTGAGGAGTAAAGGCACAAATGAGTTATGCACAATCTTTCTTTTGCTTTTCTGAAACTAGTGAAAATAGAATTAACTAAATAAGAAATTGAATATGAAAATAAGAATATTTTAATCATTTTATATAAATTTAACAGAAATAGATGGAAAAACTATGACAATTAAAGAGATAAAATGCACACGTAATTAAATTTATTTTTATAAAATGAGAAATAAAATAGGGTGTTAAAATAAATTCTAGAGATAAGATCGTAATTAAATTTTATGAAAAATACCTTCATCATCAAGCTCCATCAATTTTGTAAAATATGCAAGAGAAATGCTACCAATACTTAATTTATGGACTTGTAATATAAATAAGTTACTTGTCTCTCCACTTAAAACAAGTAAAATTTATTTTAATATATCTATTAAGTGGAGAAACACATGGCTTATATTAAAATATATAATAAAAAAAACATATAAGAAACTATTGTTACAGAATAGGAGTTTCCATTTTGTCTTTAAGGTCCCGGTTCTTATCCATCCTCTTTCACAATATGTATTTCCTCTGCGTAATAAAACAGTATAACAAACAAAGTGGATGTTGAATTCATATATTGACCTTAACATATTGGAAGATTAAGCATCCATCAAATTGGATTTCAACACCCCATAAGATAAAAAACAAAAAGGTATTTTCAAAAGAATTGAGAATAGTTATCATAAAGAAATTAAAATGTGATTTTGCTTTCTTGAATTATTCTATTCTATTTGATGAATTTTCTAGGTTAGAGGTGTAATCGAGCCGAGTCAAATCGAACTATATCAGACTCTATCTCAAGCTCGACTTGAAAACTCAGAGCTCGAGTTTGAACTTGGACAAGTTTCAATTTTTAAGCTTGAACTCAGTCAAGTATTCGAATAGTCGAACTCGACTCAATTAATCTCATTTGTTTTTTTTTTTTGTAAATTTGATGAATTGAAATTTGAGTTCGAATAAAATCGATTAAACTTGAATAAACTCGATTAGATATGAATCGATTAAACTCAATTAATAATATTGTAAATATGTCTAATTTAATTAGGCTTGCGAGTCTTTCGAATTGAGTATTTTAATACTAAAATTCGACTTTCTTAATTACTTGAGTAGCTTGAACTCGAGTTTGACTTGATTAATTTCGAGTCGATTTCGAATGTTTCTCAAATTGATCTCAAATAGTTTGTGAACTGTTTTGATTTATTTACACCCCCTATTCTAAGTGTAACCATAAACTGACAGTGCTAAGAACGTGTTTGATACAATGGCTAGATAAAAATTATTTATGTTGGATGTATATATCACTTTTTATGTATTTATCTAATAATCTAATGATATATAAAATAATTATTTAGAATTATTTTTTTCAAATATAAAAATATTCGCACTTTTATTTTATATATTATATATGTGTATTTATTTTATAATTAAGCATCGACGCATAGGTAGATAAATTTTTTAGAAATGGATAATAGGAGTTTAATTTTATGGGATTCATTTTTAGAAATGGATAATAGGAGTTTAATTTTATGGGAATCATTGAACGTTGACTATGATTTTATTATTAAAAATCAAAATAGAATAAAGAGTGGAATTTTTATTCTTATTAAAAATTAAACCTGCGTTATTTAATATACTTTTTCTGTTTATACATTTTTCAAGTTGTTTTATATATTTTCTAGTGTAAGGCTTGACATGACTTCATATTTTACACGGTGGAGAATTCCATTAAAAAAAAAAGTACATGAAAGTATATTGAAAAGTGTAAGAGTTTAAGGTAAGTAATTTAATTGAAGGGTTTAAGAATATAATCACAGAAAATTCAGAAATTTTAGGATGCAATTTTGTCAATTCTTGTCTTTCATTAGAGGAAAAAATAATGATAATAAATCCATCAAATTAGCTCAGGATCACAAAGGGAGTGCCAATTGTTAGAGGCCTGGTGTAGAGTAGTGCCAATAATTCATTCAAGCCATGTGGCTCTTGTTTTGAATAGTGTAGATAATTATCAAGCAACGCTACCAACCAGCTTTTGATTCATCAGTGCTACTGACCTCATCTTCAACGCTATCATTAACAGTAAATTAATCCCAAAAACAAGTATATTTGTGAATTTTGTTTTCTTTTTCAAATCATACTACAAGTTTTAATCACTAATGAATAAGATAATTGCAATACTGAATATATACATTCAATTAATAAAAAATATTTATATTAAATGAGAATATGAATGTCTTTTTACTTAAAAAAATGTAAATAATGAATTTTAACTTGAGTGGAAGATAAACATTCAGAGTGCACCAGAAATTGACAGCCACTTTGCCTCCATCTTCCTCAAAGAAGGTGATTCTAAAGATTTTTTTTTTTTTTTACATTTTTATTTCCAAGTTGATCATTTTTAAATTTTTGTTTAACTATCACCAGCCATTTGGCCTGGTGGCTATGGCCGCCTTGGGAAGGGAGTAAAGTTGGAATTATACCTCAAAGTTTTTGGTGATATTAATTTTAGAGTGTGTTTAGATGAAAATTTTAAAATTTAGACTTCATTTATTTCATGGAAAATAACTTATATTTTTTGAGTAACATATTTTATAGTGTTTGATATACACTAAAAAAATATTAATTTTCTTTGATTTATAAAATTATTAATAAAATTTATATTTGTACTATTTATTATTTAATATAAAAAATATTAAAAGTAAATTTTTTTTTTATGAATTTCACTTATCATTGGTAACCATTATCGATCGACGATGACCTGTAGTCAAAATGACCAATGATAATAATATATATATTTATATAATTTATTTTTCATTTCGATAAATTTATCAAAATCAGAAAAATAACTTAGTTTTTCTTTTGACCAAGAAAATATTTTTCATTTACCAATTTTCCTATATGCACCAAATAGAAGAAATTATAAAAAATATTTTTCGCAAATGAATTTTTAGTATTACTAGAAATGGAAAAAAATCAATATTTTTATAGTGACAAGTTTTTAATTAGAAATCAAATGAAAATAAATTAAAAGTATTGTTCAATTTATAATAACATGATTTTATTACTAAATATTAAGATAAAGTTATGTACATTATTTTCTCCATTTAAACCTTACAAAATGTAATCTCTATATAATAATAATAATAATAATAATAATAATAATAATAATAATAATAATAATAATAATAATAATAATAATAATAATAATAATAATAATAATAATAATAATAATAATAATATTTTAATACTCAATATAAAAATAAATATATAATTACTATATAATAATAACAATGCTTTAATACTCAATGTAAAAATAAAATATATTATTTTTATTTATTTTAAAATTCAATAACATTTATAACTTATTGACCGGTATCTACTTTATATAAAGCTTAAATTTTCTAAAAAGAAGTACGATCACTTATCATATCTATTTTATCATTTATGCTTTATAATTTTTTTTATACACTCCACATCGAATATGGTAAGAGTTTTATCCATTGTAATTGTTTTTTCATATTCATAATGAATTATAAGTAATTATTTTTTTTAAGAAAGGCATCTTATAACAAAGGTGAACAATACTCTTTTATCAAAAATTTAAATTGAAATAAAAATAATTAAAGAATCAAAATAAAGAGTATTGTGATTATAAGGCATTAGGTGTACAAATTAAAGTTTCAATAGCATTGAGATAATTTTCCTAAAAGATAATGTTAGATATTTATCTTTTTTTATTATGTAAATTCAAAAATAACTTTGATATTTTTATTTATTATTATTCTCCTATATATTTGTTTTTTGAAGTTCTAATGTGGACAATTACATTTATGCTATTCTAAAGAGAAATATATCGAAATGGATGCCTAGTCATAAAAACTTAGTATTTTTTATAGAAAATTTGAAGCTCAGAATACATTCTTTATGAAAATGTAAGTTGATTCAATTTCAAGAACTCTTAAAATTGATATCTATATAGATAATATAAATTAATTATTCTTATATTTTTTAATCTAAGTTTTTAAACAAATTTAAGAAATAAAATTGTATATTTTTAATATTTTTTTATTAAAATATATGTTAAGAAATTTTTGCAATTAAATAATTAATTATATTTATATAAAAGTATAATAAATAAATTATTTGATACGTTAAATCTATCAACTTATAATATATACAAATAATTTATTCAATGGTTTCAATTGAGTTAATATTTTATATAATTTGGTTTTTATTATCAAATAATAAAATAAATAATTTAAATTAAAATATTTAAAATCATAAAAAGCATATAAGAGAGGAAAACTATTTCAATCAATAATTCAATGCCAAATCACCTCTATTTAAGTGGCCGCTCGATCAACACTCACTTCGATCGGTCAATTTTGAAGCCTATATGATGATGATCTTCTTTGGAAGAGCGACAGTCAAGAGCTAGATGCCCTTAGAAAAAGCTCGCTTGCAGGTACTTGTCATTTCAATCAGTATTTTGAGAATGGGGTCTAATTAGGTAGTCAAATCCATTTAATCAAAAATCAAATATTAACTGATTTCAAATTAATTTTTTAAAATTAAAATTTATTTTTATTTATCATAAATATATCTTCATTTTTTATATTTTTAAAAATAATTAAAATTATTTTAATAATATTTTTAAAATACTGTTTATTATTTAACTAATTAAATTGAATTCGATCAAACTAAATTAATTAACAGTTTATTGATTTTAAAATATTGTTATAAAAAAGAAAATATCAATTAGAGAAAACAAAAACAATCAATCAAGAAAACCGTTGGGATAACTTTATAGCTGGATGTACAAAAAAGGACAAAAATGGTAATGGCTATGACTAATATACTACAAAAGAGAGCAATAAAAGAGAGATTATGGGAACCCCCTTAAGTTGAAGTGACACCAGATTAGCATAATGTTTCAAACGGGCAAGCCCACCGAAGATTGTGGCCTTAGTCATTAACTGCAATCAGAGAGCACCAAAATGTCAACTGAAGATTTCTAGACACAATAAGTTGCGCTCAGAGAACACTATAATGTCAGTTGCAGTCCCTACAAGGCATGTTCAACAGATGGTTTCAAGTTTCAATCCACATGTGGCATCCCTATTAACGTTACGAATAAAATGTCAACTCCCCCCTTCCATTCTCTCTCCCCTATTTATCTGCACGCACTCACATATGTGCATCACATGCTTGTGCAACTATGCGTGGCATAGAATATTCCAACAGCAAAAAGTAGAACTTGCGCATGCCCTACTGAAGAAAAATGAAGATGATCTACCATTACCAATCTAATTTTCTCCTTCTTTCAATTGGCTGGCCTTGTGTTTAGTTGAAAATCTACTCATCATTGTTGCAACCCCATGATGGAGAATTGTGACAGTTTGATTTCCAGTCCTCCCACAACAAATCATACCCCTTACTGAATTTTTATAGTCAACAGATCTATCACCTTTGCCTATACCTTCTTTCATTCTATCAAACCATCTTTACACTCTCTGCATCTAAACTTTTCACTATGCTCACATCAAATTATTATGAAAAATGATGAAAAATAAAAATAAAAGCAGAGGGTCTCTCCAGATCAATATTATGAGCACCTATAGTATAATAAAAATGACATTCATTAGGAGAGTTCTGCTGCTACTGCTGCTCCAACCTTTGGTTTTAACATCTTCCTTTGCAATTTCAGGTCATCACCACCATCTCCACCACTCTTTGCTAAGAGACAAAGCCGCTCTTCTAGCATTCAGAAAGACCCTGGTTTCCGATCCTAATTCCAGGCTTGCTAATTGGGTTGAGGCTGTTCACGTCTGCAACTTCTCAGGTGTCACATGTGACTGGCATCATCACCGTGTAGTGAAACTCAATCTGACTAACAGTGAACTCACAGGGCCACTTTCACCAATCATTTCAAACCTCACTGGGCTCCGGGTCCTCAACCTCATTGACAATAACCTCTTTGGAAATATTCCTCCTGAATTGTCTTCTCTTCGACACCTACGTCATCTCCAGCTAGACATGAACAATCTGAATGGCCCATTGCCAGAGTCCTTTGCCCTTCTTTCCAAACTCACTTTGATAACAGTCATGCATAACAATTTAAAAGGCGAACTTCCACCTTCCATCTTCTCCAACTGCACTGCATTAGGAAATGTTGACTTGTCCTATAACTTTCTCACAGGAAAAATTCCTCAAGAAATTGGAAATTGTCAAAGCCTATGGACCATCAATTTATACAACAATCAATTTACAGGAGAACTCCCTGTGTCATTAACTAATATTTCAGTTTCACTCTACAATATAGACGTGGAGTGTAACCATCTTTCCGGTGAATTGCCTGCATATATTGTAGGGAAACTACCAAAACTTGGCTTACTCCATTTATCATATAATCATATGGTTACTCACAATCTGGAATCATTCTTCACCGCTCTTGGAAATTGCACCGAGTTGGAGGAGCTTGAATTGGCTGGGATGGGTATTGGTGAAAGATTGCCTAGTTCCATCGGCCGACTCAGTGTCACACTGTATTCTCTTATGCTGCAAGAAAACCAGATATATGGATCAATTCCTTCAGAAATAGCAAATCTGACTGGTCTCACAGTGCTGAACTTGACATCCAATTCTCTGAATGGAACAATTTCAGCAGAGATCAGTAAACTGGTCAACCTAGAGCAACTTTTCTTATCACACAATTTGTTCACTGGTGAAATTCCAACAACATTAGTTCACTTTCCTCATCTTGGTCTGCTTGATCTATCAAATAACCAATTCACTGGTGAAATACCTTCAAGTCTAGGAAATTTGGTTCACGTGACTTCTTTGTTTCTCAACAACAACCTCCTTTCAGGAACCATACCTCCAACACTTGGCCAGTGCATTGATCTGTACAGGCTAGACCTGTCCTACAACAAATTGACAGGGACCATCCCCCCAGAAATATCAGGAATCCGAGAGATCCGAATATTTCTAAATCTTTCTCATAATCATCTTGATGGGCCTTTGCCAATTGAACTCAGCAAGATGGAAAATGTTCAAGAGATAGATGTTTCATCAAACAACCTCACTGGAAGTATCTTCCTTCAGATATCGAGCTGCATTGCATTGAGGGTGATAAATTTCTCACACAACTCTCTTCAGGGGCACCTGCCTGAATCGCTTGGTGAGTTGAAGAACCTTGAATCCTTTGATGTTTCAGGAAATCAGCTGTCTGGAATGATCCCAGTAAGCCTCAACAAAATTCGCACTCTCACCTATCTGAACTTTTCTTGTAACAACTTTGAAGGACAGATTCCCTCCGGTGGTATCTTAACTTCTTTCACAAATAGGTCATTCTTAGGCAATCCGCATCTTTGTGGTGCAGTTTCTGGCATTCACGCTTGCAAGAGGCATTGGTTTCACTCACGTATTTTCTTGATTATATTTGTCATAGTCATATTTGTGTCTGCATTCTTATCAGCAATATGTTGTGTGATTGGAATTCGCCGCATCAATGCAATGATTTCTGCTCGGAGAACAGAGAGAAGAAGACGACCAACAGCCCCAGAACTGATCCACATTTTTCCAAGAATTACATATCGAGAACTTTCGGAGGCGACTCAAGGATTTGATGAACAGAGGCTAATCGGTAGAGGTAGTTATGGACATGTCTACAAGGGGATTCTTCCAGATGGGACTCCTATAGCTATAAAGGTATTGCAGTTTCAATCTGGAAATTCAACCAAGAGTTTTAACAGAGAATGCCAAGTGTTGAAGACGATTCGGCACAGGAATTTGATAAGGATTATAACAGCATGTAGTCTGCCTGATTTTAAGGCTATTGTTCTTCCATATATGGCAAAAGGAAGTTTAGATAGCCATCTCTACCCACGTTCAGGCTCCTCTGATTTGACTCTCATCCAGAGGGTGAACATTTGCAGTGACATAGCGGAAGGGATGGCCTATCTGCATCACCACTCCCCCGTTAAAGTCATACATTGTGATCTAAAACCAAGCAATGTTCTTCTCAATGATGACATGACAGCTCTGGTTTCTG
>CATIWR010109848.1:0-13036 GCA_949677035.1 Omphalea diandra
TATAGATTATGCCATGAGAATTTGATTATTATTTTTATTCACTGAGTCGCGACTCACCAAATCGCAATTATTTTTTAGATACTGAAGCATAGACTTTGGACACTTTGGTACATAAAGTTTTGCATAGAGACACATGGAACATAGGTCGTCAGCTAAATTCCAACTCTCTCTCCTTGCGTCATGTACATACATTTGATAGGAACTAGTTATGGTCACTAGTCTTAACATTAGTTAACACATGTGTACATTAAATACATATGGGATTATATATGTATGATGAATAAACCTTAATGTGTATGCATTTCTGAACGTGAAATACCGTGATTTGCAACTGAAGATGATAGTTACAGTTGGTGGTATCAGAGGGTTCAAATGCACATGGGGTAGACGTGCAAATCCTGGTGTGTATGACATCACAGGGCCGATGGGCAAATCTCGGATGTTGAGTGCTTTGATAGGTACCAGCTATAACCACGTTGTGACGTTACAATTTGTGGTATCAAAGCTGATTTACAAATTAGAACAATGGATGTCATAGTTATTGGTTTGACAAATGAATTTAGATGTTACAGTTTTGGTATTAGAGAGGGCTCAAGCATACGCGGGGCAAATGTGTAAATCCTAGTATGTATGACATCGCGGGGCTGACGGGCAAATCCCTGATGTTAAGTGCTCTGATAGGTACCGATTGTAGCATTACAGATTGTGGTAGCAAAAAAAAATGCTAACATTCAGTGGTATCATTGGTTGTTACACTTTAGGATCCGAATTAAGGGTTAGACATGAGGTACAATAGAAAATAGAGAAGAAAGAGAGAGCTAAAGAAGAAAGAAGAAGAAGAAGAAGAAGAAGAAGAAGAAGTGTGAGCTGCCTAGGAAAAAGTCCTAAGGTTTTCTAATTCTGGGACAATAGGTAAGTTAATTTATCTTCTTCTTGAATGAAATTAACCTCTCATGGCATGTTAATCATGCATGGTTAGTGAGAATTATGGAATAATTGAGGTAAAGCTCTTGGATGGAAGTTGAAATTCAAGAGAACAAGAGCTGTTTGTGTTGGATTTTGCTGTTAGAGTAGGATTTTATACCCACAATTTCATAACCCTAAAAGAGGAATTAGTGAATGTGAAAGATATGAAAGTTGTAGCTTTATATCCCATATAAATTCATATGAAACAGTTTTGCTTGACTTAGTCTGTGTGAGGACTTATGGCTCTTTCATTAGGGCTGGTTAACAACCAATCGAGATGACCTCAATCTTTCTGTTTTCTTATATTTTGATGGCCTTATGTTCTGATTTTGGCAAAGTGTAAAACATGAAATTTTTAGGGTTATATCCCCTATAAATACCTATAAAGCAGTTTTGATTGATTTTCTGTGTGGAAAGATTTATGGCTCATTGATTGGGACTAACCCTGTTCCCGGATGAAACCCCACCTTTCTTTTAATTCTATTTTCCAAGAATATGATGGCCATAGATTCAAAATTTGATGATGGTCTAAACTTGAAATTTGTATATTTATGTCTGATCTATATACCTGTGAAATATTTTTGCCAAATCCAGCATGGTTGTTGAGATATTGTCCCTTCATCATAACTGTTTGTCAACGTGTTACAAACCTGCTCACCCTGAGATTGGTCCTTTGTTTTAGTGAATTTATATACTTAATTAGACAATGAGTAAAACATGAAAAATGTTCCTTTATGTGTTGAGTAACTTTGGGTTAATCATTTTTGTAATTTGATTTGTAAATTCAAGATATACCTAAGAATGTAAGACCTACCCAGACTGAGATCACATTGAAATAGAGCAAAATTCAAAAATTCACCACATTTTTTATGTGTTTGATATTGGCCTGAAATTTGAATATGTTGTATCATTATATGTCTAGTTTATTTGGAAAAAGAATGAAGTTATTTCAATAAGTATATCTAGAATTATTACTATGAGAGTGTAGCAAGCTCAGGCTACCATAAGGAAAAACATGCATAAACAGTAGGTCCGCTTGCATGGATCATGCCATAGGTGCATACCAAGCATTCATAATCATTTTGGCATACTCATAACCATGTATGTATCAAATGTTAGGATCTCAACACTTTGAGGAATCCTTGGAGATAGAACCAAACCTACCATAAAGGTCGGTTACATCAAAAGATGAGTAAAAACAATAATTAGATTCTAATGTGTATATGTGTGATAATTTTATGATGTGATTATGTCCTCTACATGTATATGTGACTAAATTGTTACCTATTATAGATGAATACAAGTCAAGCAAGAATTATATGGTCTTAATGATTACTTGTTATATCATTGTTATGAACACTTACATATGGAACTAAAAGGATGTTATGACCGGCTTGTCAAAAACTTGCAAATCACGTGGAAGGACTAATATGTCTCATTGGCACATGTTATGGATCAAATGATTCACTTGTTATATGCTAGCCAGCAAAATCAAATGTCACTTGAAAACATGACTTCCCGGGAGCAGTGTTTGCTTTGCAAGGTCACGACATAAAAATAAATCTATTGCACTTGCATTGTCAATTGTTATACTTGTAATATATCCTGATGATATTCTTATGTTGGTTGTGCCATAAGAATTTGATTATTATTTTTATTCATTGAGTCGCAACTCACCAAATCACAATTATATTTTCCAGATACCAAAAAATAGGGATTGGATAATTTGGTGCTTAGAGTTTGGCATTAAGACACATGGACCACAGGTTATCAACTGAATTCCAACTCTCTCTATCCTTGTGTCATGTACATACATTTAGATTTAGTTATGGTCACTAGTCTTGACATTAGTTAACATATATATACATTAAATACATGTTGGATTGTGTGTGTATGATGAATTAAACCTTTATGCATATGTATTTTGGATATAAATGCTATGAGTTTTATAATGAAAATGGTCGTTACACAAGATGCCTAAAATAACTAAAAGGTAAAAAGGAAAAAAGTTTTTACAATATGATCTTAGGAAAATAGGGTTATATAAACTAACTGGTGGTTTGTATAACCCACTTAGAGGTTTGTATAGACCACCAAAAGAAATATACAACCCTTTAAATCTTGGTTTTCAAAAATAGAAGAAACAAGAAAGAACGGGAAAAATAGAGAAAGGATGGGGGGTTTAGGATGCTTCTTGATGCTTTTCTTGCCCTCAGAAGCACTTGATTATAGATTGATCCTCTAAAATGCAATGGGAATGCATTGCAAATGACCTTGTTCTACATTGGGTTTGAGTGTTGATGGATTAAGGTTTGAGTTTTTCTATCTTTAGGGGTATTGGCAGTAAGATTTTGGTAAAGTTTTGTTAGGGTTGTCTAAGCCTCTCCATTCCTTTTCAAATGAGGCAAAATTTATAGAAGAGGAAGGGTGTACTAAACCTAGAATGGTTTTAGTTGCATGGCATTTATAACACACGATAGAAAGGGCCATTAAGGTTTTAAAATTGGTTTGAATAATGTCTGTACAACTAAGAGGTTGGTTGTACAAACCTTTGTTGTTGGTTGTACTACCCTCCTAATGTCATGTTGGGCTAGGATGGTTAATCCTAAGTCTTGAACCTTTTTTGATCTTGATAAAGGAGATTGATCAATTCTAATATTTCAATTAAGTGTTGTTTTGCAGTTTTTTAGATAGTCTCTAAACTGGAAGTTGGATGGAGTCCATAATCTCTAAAGAAAGCAAAATGTCTCCTAATTCACAATCGCAACTTTATAAATCGTAACCGCGAACTAGACTAAGGCAGGTTAAAAAATTAGACAGGCAAATTCATGGGCCACTTCTCTGTCGTGACCTATCTAAAGATAGGAGAACTAAAGTCACAGACGAATTTGGGGTGTGTGTCATGCCTTAGTTATGAATGCGAATTTTAAAGTAACTCAATAGGAAATCAAGTCCACAACCACAACATGACATGTGTTCTAGGTGACCGTTGGAAGATAAAAATCATGATAACAACTTGTGGGTAGTGACCGCGAATCATGAAGAAGAAGATGAATATTTTAACAGATGAATTCGCGTACTAAGTCGTGGCCTGTACAAGAAAAATTGCGATCGATACTTTTATGAGCAGATGAAAGACAACAACTATATTTTCTTAGTGAACTAATGAGAAGATGACACGTGGACTAGTCGTTGGACACAAACGGAGTTTTTGCCGCATTTTTAGGCTTCTGTATGTAAAATTGGAAATTCGCGACCATGAAAGAGTAGTAGCGACCACGAATGAAGCCTAACAAGCATTTAATGCAAAATCTGTCTTGCATACTTTAGAGATTTGCTACCAGTTTTATTGCAACATCCCTTTGGTGGGTAGAGGCTATAAATACCTCACCAAACATATGTAAATGTAAAAGAATTCATTAATTTGTAACCCAAACTCTTGCAATTTTGTTATTTTATCTTTTATATTCTTTAAGTGATTGTTTAGTGTAAGTATAAATACCATTTGTAAAGGTTGTTGTGTGAGCCTATAAAAACACTAAAGAGAGATTGTTGTGCGAGCCTTAAAAACAAAAGTGTAAAGGTTGTTGTGTGAGCCTCAAAAACATAAGTGTAAAAGTTGTTGTATGAGCTTTGAAAACATAAGTGTAAAAGTTAGGTATGAGCTTAGAAACACCATTTGAAGATAGTGGAACACCCAATTGCAGAGAATTGGAGAGTGGATGTAGGGTCAATTATACCCGAACAATTATAAATCTTGTGTCTCTCTTCTACTCATTTTCCTTTTTACTTTCTTGTTTTAATGTTTATACACCAGTTCAATCCCCCTTCTTAGTGCCTAGGGCCAATAAGTGGTATTAGGGCCAAAACACTCAACCAAACCTTTATTGGTGAGTAAAAGATCATGGCATAAGGGAATCCACTCACACCTTAAGCCTCACTTTGATGGAACCGACTATACTCATTGGAAGTATAGAATGGAAATCTACCCTGACACAAATGTAGTGGACCTTTGGGATGTGGTTGTCAAAGAATGGAAGTCACCCACTAAGTTACTAGATGGAATGAAGAACTTATCCCAAGGGAAGAATGGGTTGAAGCTCACCGGAGATCAAATGGCAAAAATAAAGGGGCAATGGCCATTCTTCTAAGAGCTTTCTCTCTAGAAAAGAGATTGAAAGAGTGCAACATTGTTAAACAACACATGCCATTTGGAAGACACTTAAGAACTACCATGAAGGCATAACACCAGTAAAGTCAAGCTGGTTGGAGATGTACGTGACCGAATGAGAGCTATTCATGGTGAAGGACAATGCAATCATCACCAAAATGATGAATAGGCTCCTATCTATTGTTACCAACATGAAGAAATTTAGAAGGACTCTCACAAACTATGAGGTAAGCATAAAAATCCTCAAAACTCTTCCTTTATATAAATTTGGTGCTAGAGTGTGTAGTATCCAAGAGTCCAATCCAGAGATTAAGAAAGTGGCAACATATGTGTTGATAGGCAAAATCTTAACTCAAGAGTTGGCCTTATAGAAAGATGAGCAAATGAAGAAGCTAAGAGGCCAAAGAGATAAACCAAAAAAAGAAAGAAGAACCCTGGCTCTTAAATCTTCAATAAAGGAGAATGAGGTAGAAATTGCCTCAAGTGATGAAAAAAGTGACAAGGAACAAAAGGAGCTAGCAATGCTCTTAAGAAGGACAAAAGAGTTGATCAAAAGAAGAAAAGAAAGAAAAAGTTTCAAAAATACAACTCCTAGTCCAAGAGAAAAATCTAATGATGTCACTTGCTATGAATATGGCAAGCAAGGCCACATCAAGTATGAGTGTCCTAAATTGAAGAAGAAGAAGAGATGGGACAAGGAGAAGAAGAAGAGCTTTTTAGCCACTTGGGATGACAGCTCAAGTGAAGAAGAGGAAGAAGGAGAAGTTGCCAATATTTATTTCATAGCACAATAAGATTTTACAAATGAGGTAAGTACTTCTTCCCATTCTCATTCTGATTTTGAATTTGATGAGATAGATGAAGAGCTTCTAGAGGCTCTAACCATGAGATGTGACAAATACAAGTCACAAATGAAATCTTGGAAAAGAAAATGTCAAAAATTAGAGGATGATTATAAATCCCTTAATGACATTGTAAGATAATTGAGAGCATCTAATGATGAGCTCAAAAATTTTATGGATAGTCTTTCTACATCATCTTCTTCAATGGCTTCACTAAGAAAAGAGAATGACACTCTAAAGGAAAAATTCATTAAGCTTAGAAGCTCAATCTCCAAGTTCCATAAAGGAAAAGAAGCCTTGGACACATTGATTGTGTCATAAAGACCACCACTATTTAAACATGGTCTAGGCTTCCATGGAGCCTCCTCATCATCTCAAACCACATTTATTAGAGCTTCAGAACCTCAAACCTCAAGGGTTGAGGTAATTGGGAAAAAAAGTGCTCCTAGCACTAAGCCTCCAAAGCCTAAAGGCAAAGGAAGGCTCCCCTAAGCTCAAGAGTCAAGATTCAAAGAGCTAACCATGCCTACATGTACAATAAACAACATGGTCATTCTTATAAGAAATTTTGTACTCCTACTCATCATGCATGTATATACATGCATTCATATGGCCAAAGTTTGAGAAAGCCTCTTACTGATACTAAACTTGTACATAGGAGAAAGACTCCCAAGTTTAAACTCCAATGTCATTATTGCATGAGATTTGGTCACATCAATATTCATTGCTATATTAGGAAGGCTCACATCAAACCAGAGGACCCTTCAATTCCTAACCCCCAAGGACCCAAGTATGCTTGGGTACCAAAGAACATGTAACTCACTTTTATTGTGTAGGGGAGTGTGGCAGCCACCAAATCAAGTAATTGGCATATGGATAATGGATGTTCCAAGCATATGACTAGAAATAGAAAGCTATTCAAGGCATTGAAAGAAAAAGAAGGTTGAGATGTCACATTTGGTAACAATGCCAAGGGTAAGTTAATTGGCATTGGAATCATTGGTAAGAATGGTTGTTCTTTAATTGATAATGTTTTTTTAGTTAGTGGGTTACAACATAATTTGTTGAATGTAAGTCAATTATGTGATAAAGGTAACAAAGTCACCTTTGATCCTAGGGAATGCCGAGTCACCACTTTAATGGATGATGAAGTTATTTTCAAGGGTGAAAGGAAAGATAATACCTACTCAATTGACTTAGACAATTTGGCTAACTAATCTTTTAAGTGTCTTATGTCTTTGAGCAATGAAGCTTGGTTGTGGCATAGAAGGCTTAGACATGCAAACATGGATCTTCTTCAAAGCCTTTCTAAAGGAAAGTTAGTGGAAGGACTTTTAAAGCTAAATTTCTCCAAAGACAAGACATATGGTCCTTGCCAAATGGGGAAGCAACACCATGCCTCTCACAAAGCTAAAAATGTTATAAGTTCAACTAGACCTCTTCAATTTATTCATATGGACTTAATAGGACCCACTAGAAGTGTTAGCTTAGGTGGAAAGCATTATGCACTAGTCCTAGTAGATGACTACTCTAGGTTTACTTAGGTATCTTTCCTAGCTTATAAGAATGATTCCTTTGATGTTGTTAAAAGCTTTGCAAAAAGGGTTCAAAATGAAAAAGGTTACTTTATATCTTCTATTAGAAGTGACCAATGAAAGGAATTTCAAAATGAGTCATTTGAAAGTTATTGGTTAGAGAATGGAGTTTTTCATAATTTTTCAACTCCTATAACACCATAACAAAATGGTGTTGTAGAGAGGAAAAATAGAACATTGGTGGAAATGGCTAGGACAATGCTCAATGAGTATTCTCTACCAAATTACTTTTAGGCGAAGCCATTAACACTGCATGTTATATTGCAAATAGAGTTTTTAAAAGACTCATTCTCAATAAAACTTCTTATGATCTATGGCCTAGTAGAAAACCCAAGATATCATACCTTAGAGTATTTGGATGTAAGTGTTATATTTTGAACACCAAGGATAATCTTGGGAAATTTGATTCAAAAACCAACGAAAGTATCTTTTTGGGATATTCCACCTCAAGTAAAGCATATATAGTCTTTAATAAAAGTTCAATGGTAGTTGAAGAGTCTATGAATGTTGTTTTTTATGAATCTAGTAAACTTGATATTTGGAAAGGTGTTTTTGTTGATTATCTTATAAGTGACTTTGAAAAGTTGGATTTGGAAGGTGTTCTTGTTGATGATCTTATAGGTGACTTTGAAAAGTTGGAATTGGAACATTTTATAAGAAAAGAAGATAAAGAAGAAGGTGATTCATCAAGAGCATATGAAGACCAACATCATCAACAACAAGTAGAGCCAAGCCAAGATCTATCCAAGGATTGGAGATTTTCCAAGTATCACACCAAGGACTTGATCATTGGTGATACATCTAAGGGTGTAAGTATTAGATCTCAACTTAATCTTTTAGATAATAATCTTGCATTTGTTTCTTAACTTGAGCCAAAATCAATTGATGAGGCTCTTGATGATGAGAGTTAGGTACTTGCTATGCAAGAGGAACTCAATCAATTTAAGAGAAACAAGGTATGAGAACTTGTCCCTAGGCCTAAACAACACCCAATTATAGGTTGTAAGTGGGTGCCTGACAGTCTCAATTTGCAGTTGCTATTACTTATTAGCGGTCGCAAAATCCAAATTTCTGAAGGAAAATCCCGTTTGTGTCCAACGGCTAGTCCACATGGTAGCTTCTGATTAGTTCACTAGGAAAATATAGTTGTTGCTCTTTTACCTACTTTCAAAAGTTGCGATCGCGAGCTTTCTTATACAAGACGCTATAGAAGATGTAAATTCGTCTACCAAAAATGGTTATCTTCTTCTTCACGATTCGCGGTCGCTACCAACAAGATGCCTTCACAAAATTTGACTTCCAATGGTCTGCTGGAATATGTGTCATACTGTGGCTGTGGGCTTGCTTCCTTCTTGAGTCACTTCAAAATTTGCAATCGCAACTTGGGTGTGACACTCACCGCGATTTCGTCTATCGATTTTGGACTAATTCATTTGGATAAATCGCGGTCGAGAATGGCTCCGCGATTTTGCCTATCTACTTTCTAGCAATGCTTCTTTTCATATCGCGGTCACAAATACAAAGTAGCGGTCGCGATTTAGAAGTCACTTTTTAAACTTGAAGATTTTTAAGTTATATCCAACTTCCAACTTAAATAAAAACTAAAGGTTGCAAAATAACACTAATTTGAAATATTTGACATAATCAATCTCCTTTATCAAGATCAAAAGAGGTCCAAGACTTGGGCTAACTACCCTACTCTAACAATTTCCCCCTTTTTGATTTTGATAACTTAGATTGACCCTTAGTAATAATAATGCAGAAAAAAAATGAAGTTGGATTGTAGGTAAAGATTCAATGAATACTTGAGACAAAAATTTTCTAAGTATATTATTCATTCAAACATAATGAATCTAAGAAACCAATAAGTATGATGCTCCCCCTTAACTTATGCTATAATTTTTTTCACTTAGATGTTTTTCCCTTTAGGCTTAGGTCATATACACTCTCTCCCCCTTTGACAAGATCAAAAAGAGGAGGAATTAGGGAGAAAGTAAACACATGCATAAGGAATAATAAGGAGCAAAAGTAAATATAAAAAGCAATTGATAACAATCATATAAGATCACAATATAGAAAATAAATAACTTTTATTTATTTATAACTTATGGGATCACAAACTTTTAAACATAAGACAAGAGAAAAAAATACAAAGAGTTCCCTAAACTATAATGTAAGAGACCCATCATCACTAGAAGTTCTCCAACTTGTTCATCGTTGGCACCCTCAACTTCTTCATCGTCTTCAACTTCATCATTGCCAACTTCATCCTTGCCAACTTCATCATTGTCGACTTCCTCTTAAGTATCTTCGAATTTTGTAAAGTCTGGAAGGTGGCAAGGTGGAACTCTGAGTTTCTCTTAGAGATCCACTATATTGTTGTGGAGGTGAAAGAGTAATAAAGATCGTCGCTTCATCATCCGCATAAGCTTATCAAGCTTGTTGTTGATGGTGGAGAGAGATATTTGGGCCTTAGGCTTACGTGGTGGATGAGAAGAGGGAGAAATGGCGTCAAGACATAGACGCTTCCTTTTGGAAGCTTGCGAGCTCTCCATACGCTGAGCTCCAAAAGCACCAAGAAGATATGCATAGAATTGGGATGAATTGCCTTGGCGTTGATGAGGTAGGTGAGATCCAAAAAGTTCTGAGAGGATAGATACTTCTTAGTGAGTAGCTTCTCCTTGTCCTCATCAAGGGCTCCCACAGATCGATAGATTGTCGTGACGTGTAAGGGGGAGCAGATATTGACTCTTCGGCTTCATGCTCATATATATCAATTGATCCATAAGGTAACGTTTGGTCTGGATGGGTTTGTTCTTCACGAGATAGAAGAGGAATGCAAGATCCTTTTGTGAGACCTTCTCGTTCCCATCACCTCTCGCATTGATGGAGAAAGTGATGATTCGGTGAAGAATCCATAAAGGTAAGGACTTAATGTGCTTTGCGAGAGAAGATCTTAGGTCGTGTCTCGCTTCGATCGAAACTTCTACCCAAAACTCTGAGTATATGACATCGAGAGCCAAAATAATGAATGAAATGTACTCACCGATTTAGAGGTTGAAGAGGGAGGACAGTTGCTCGAAGGTGAAAAAGTATGGATCCCCACAGGCATGAAAGATGAGATTGTACTGCTCGACAAGAGATTTTGCTTTACAGCTTAATTGAACCATGCACATGAATTCTCAGACTATCTCCTCGTACCCCGGTTCATTTCTAAAAATGAATTCATTCCAGCCAAGGTTAGACAGGAATGCTCGGATTTCATTGTGTAACCCAAGGGTTTCAAGTAGAAATGTGGAGGGTATTTTGTTGGGCAAAATGACTTTGGAGAGACTTGCCTTATATCTCTCCTTTACTTCACAGGTCACTCCCTTCATGTAGATGAGGGAAGGAGGAGTAGAAGGTTGTGCTATACTCTTGCCTTTCTCAGCTCTAGAAGATTTCTTTAGAGCCACGAAGGACTTGAGAGATTTAGAGAGTAATTTGAGGAAGAGAAGATGTTTATGAGAAAAACACTATTGAATGGGGTATTTATAGGCTTGAATGGGCAGGAAAACAGTAACAAACGACTAGAAATTAATGGAATGAAGGGTTAGAAATGGTTAGCCATCAAATCACATAAATGTGAGACGGTTACTCAAATTTGTGACCACGAAAATGGAAGTCGCGACCGCGAATTCTAGAAAATATAAGTAACAGACAAATTTTCCTTGGGAATACGCACTGCAATAGTCAGAATTTTGAAATTAATGACTAAAATTCGAGGTGGGGAGAAATTTTGCCACTGCGAATTGACATTTGACAGCCAGCAGAAGTTGACTTGTAAATCGCAACCGTGAAGAAGGAATGGCGACCTCGAACTGTAAGTCAGCAAGGATAAGAATGAAAATTTTTGAAAAACATGTGATCCCCTATAAATAAATAATAAAACCTTCCATATCAATCATCAATCAAACATTTCACTTACACATATCACACAAGATCAAATAAGAATTTTCACTTGAGAGAGTTTCCATTAAGCATTCCTAATTCTCTCTTAATGAAGTTCATCCTTTCTTCATTTAGAAGTTTAGTTAAAATTTATGTAAGTTGATAATTAGTGTCAATGAATTCTAACACAACATCACCTTTTTGCACATGATCTCTAAGAAAATGATGCCTAATATCTATGTGCTTACTTCTAGAGTGTTGGACGGGATTCTTTGAAAGATTGATAACACTAGTATTGTCACATTTGATGGGAATGTGATCAATTGCTTTGCCAAAGTCCTTTAATTATTCTTCCATCCAAAGAACTTGGGTGCAACAATAACCAGCTGCCACATACTTGGCTTCTGCAATAGACGAGGTAACCGATACTTGCTTTTTACTAAACCATGAAACTAAGCATTCACCTATGAATTGGCAAGCCCTGGAAGTGATTTTTCTATCTAATAAGCTTTCCACATAATCCACATCCGAATACCCAACTAGGCTAAAAGATGTGTTCCTAGGATACCATAGTCCTAAGTGAATAGTGCCATGTAAATATTTGAAAATTCTCTTTACAACATTCAAATGAGATTCTCTAGGTGAAGATTGAAACCTAGCACACATACAAACACTAAACATTATATCTGGCCTAGAAGCAGTAAGATAAAGTAGAGATCCGATCATACCTCGATATCTCTTTTCATCTACTACCGTACCCGATTCATCCTTGTATAGCTTGATAGTACTACTCATTGGAGTTTTTGCTACCTTGCATCCTTTCATGCCAAATTTCTTTATAATTTCCTTTGTGTATTTGGCTTGGTTGATGAAGATCCCTTCTTTAGGTTGCTTGATTTGTAGACTAAGAAAGAATTTGAGCTCTCCCATCATGCTTATTTTGAATTCCCTAGTCATACACTTAGCAAATTCCTCACAAAGAGATTCATTAGTAGCACCAAACATAATATCATCAACATAGATTTGGATAATTAAAGTGTCTTGCTTTTGCCTTTTAACAAATAGTGTAGTATCAACCTTTTCTTTCTTAAAATCATTTTGCAAGAGAAATAGACTTAGCCTTTCATACCAAGCTCTTGGAGCTTGTTTCAATCCATACAAGGCTTTGTTTAATTTGAAAACATGGTTTGGAAAACAATGTCATTCAAAACTAGAAGGTTGTTCAATATAAACTTCCTCCTCAATAATGCCATTTAAAAATGCACTCTTAACATCCATTTGGAAAAGTCTAAAGTTCATATGACATGCAAATGCTAAGAGAATCCTAATGGCCTCTAATCTTGCCACGGGGGTAAAGGTTTCATCATGGTCTATGCCTTCCTCTTGGTTATATCCCTTAGCAACCAATCTAGCCTTGTTTCTAGTGATGATACCTCTCTCATCTAACTTGTTCCTAAACACCCACTTACTACCTATAATTGGGTGATTTTTAGGCCCAAAGACAAGTTCCCATACTTTGTTTCTCTCAAATT